>RJWT010002131.1:0-42651 GCA_004365215.1 Cuniculus paca
GTCTCCCTAGTATAACAAACTAAAGGAGTTAGTGGGATCCAAAATGCACAATACATATTGGGAAAGTCAAAGGGGAGGAATTATCTAAAAAGGGAAGGAAGTGGCCACTGTTAATCTATTATCATGATTTAAAACTCATATTGTCTTCATTGTTCTGATTAGCTTCATTTTATTCCGATTTGTTTGATTTTATTATACTTGATGGCATGGACAGCTATTTTAAAGACAACAAAATATATAATTGCAGCCCTCAAGGATGTCCTATTATCTTGTTTAGAAACCCTGTGTTGCTTTCATTGTTTTGTTTTGATTGATTTTACTCTATTCTGTGTGGTTTGATTGTAATATGTCTGAAGGTGTAGGCAACTATTCTGAAGATAACAAACATTATGGTAGCCACTGCTGTTTTACTAGTATCTTGAAGCTCTGTATTGCTTACATTGTTCTGCTTTGTTTTATTTTTGTTTTTGTTTAACCGTTTTATTTTGTTTGATTTTGCTCATCCCTGATGGTATGGGCAGTTACACTGCAGATAACAAGAGGCTTATGGTAGCCATTATTGATTGCTTTTTACCCTGTTTAGAAGTCATGTACCATGTTCATTGTTTTGTTGTAATTGACTCTACTCTGTTTTGTTTTGTTTGGTTGTATTTAAAAAAAAAAAAAAGAAAAATTTTTTTAACTGTAATAACTTAAAACATTTAAACCTTCACTGTAGTTTTCAATTATAGCTCATAGCATTTGGTTTCTACTTTTAGTTTTTTAATGTGGATAACACGTAATACTCACAAATTAAAGCAGATGTTTACTGTAGCTCACAGTCAATCTGTTGTCAGCTGCCTCCAGTGCAGGACAGCATGGCTGAGGGGTGAGGCAGAGGAAGGCTGCTGTAGCACGGCGCATAGAAAGCAAAGAGTAAAGAAGGAGCAGAAAGGGAGATGTAACCTTCTGGTCACACCCACAGTGACCGCCTCTTCTGAGCAGGCCCACTTTCTAACAGCAAGTCAGCTACAAGTCCCTATAATCCAAACACCATTCAAAGGGCCTGCCTATGATTACAGAAGGCATCCAAGGACTCCAGATAGAAACCATAACATTCTGCCCAAATCTGTCTTAGTCCATTTCTAGTCACTGAGAAAGGGCTCTTGCAATGTTTTGTCACTTTTCTGAACCAGGGACACCAAGTCTCTACAAATATATAAACCTCTGCCAAGACCATTCACCACCCAATGCTAAAGATTAGCAACAGGAAGTAGTCCGAGGCCGTGAGTTAGTGGGTGCCACAGCACGTGTTGTAGTCGGTTCTTCCCTCCCCCTCACCACGATGGTGCAGTAGTTTGTCTACCAGAAGCTAAATCAAAACTATGTAGAGCTGAACAAACAAGAGCCCATTAGAAATAGCCAGGAAAACACATCTTCCCCAAGACCGAATCTGTGACCTCTCCTTTGTTCTGCTCTCCTAAGTCTCACTAGTCAGTTATGGTAATGACGAAGTCAGGGGTGGGAGTGTGCAGAGCTTTTGGAAGAGCAAAGATGATACAACCACTTGGCTGATACCGGGCGAGACACTTGAGTTGGATCCCCAGGAGAACCATTCTGACAGGGAGTCACTGAATCCGTGAGAGGCTCTGAGGAGGTTTTGGGGAGTTGATGTTTCAATGACAGGGGTTCCTGGGGCTAACAGGGGCTTAAGAGAAAAATCAGCCGTTTATGGGAACAACAACTCCAGCTTTCCTTCAAAGTCACCAAGACAATTCCTTTGGTTGAAAAGGAGTTGGATTTCACTGAAGAAATCCTCTAGGAATGAGTAGAACCTCTTTTCCTCATTGTATTCTCCTAGGGAGCCCGAAGAAGGTGGGAAGATTTCGGTCTGATGGTAAGTAGCCAGCTAAGATAGGGCAGGAACCACAAATACCTTCTGAGACGGCTACCATGAACTTCAAGTTTGTCTTCTGAGTCTTAATAGATCTAAAGCAAAAATTGTCCCTTCCAGTGAACTGATCTTCAGTAAATTGACTTTTAAAAATAGAAGTGTTTTTCTTTACATCTTTTTCTATACAAGCTGACATGTCACGCACAGGTAACATTCATCTACCATCCTACAGTTTTATCATTCCTATTTTAAGTGTAGCTGCCCTTTGAGAATAAACTAAAAGGATAGCCTACACATTCAAGAAGTATGAAAGGTAAACATGAAGTTACTGAGTGAAAAGGGACAGAGAGAAGAGCAAGTGGGAATTATAGCAACAGATATCTGGCTTTGTATATGCAGCACACACAATTCTGACTTGTCTTTTCATGCACATTCTGCATATCTTACACAGACCTTTATCCCTGTACCTATTATATTCAGGTGTTTGATTTAGTTCCCTCCTCAGGTCTTAAACACTGTCTTAAACAACAGCACTGTGAGTTCCTAAAAATAGTCAATAATTGTTTTCTTGACTGGAAATTATTTTCTTGAAAGAAAGTGGACAGTTTTGGATTTGGAAAGAAAGATCAGACTAAAATATTCATTTATTCAAATATTTTTTAAACAAAAATGGTGTTGCTGTGTTTGAGATATCTTGCTCTGTGTGGGGATTAGATACACAGGTAGGAGATAAAAATCTCAGTCATCATAAACTGGCATGGAAGACCCACGGTGAGCCAATTATTGCAGTCACTGTGCAAATAAAGTGAGTGTTGTGCCTTATGGTTTCTTCCTAATTTGGTCTTGAAATTTCCCTCAAAAGTGGCCAGAAAGCATGATATTCACTTTGTAAGAGAGCTCTGCTGGGAGAAAGATGGGTGTCAGACACACAGAAGTGCGTGAGGTTGAGGTGTGTGGCAATGATAAAGGTGAGACACAATGATAAAGCAAATCCAAATGCACAAAACAGAAGAAATTCCTTGCTTAGCATACCCAGAGAAGGTAGGGGAACCGAGGGGAGACTGAGGAGTGTCTGGAGGCCTTGCAAGGAGAGGACTCACAGCATTGTGTCTTTTTTAGGCTCCATAAGCATTATCTACTCTGGTTGTAACCATTACATTGATCATGGTCATATACTGTTTGGAGTATATTGGGTTTTGGGTCAATGGGACAAGGAACAAGTGGGTTATATGGAAAGCAACTACAGGAGAAATTTTAATGAGCCAAAGGCCATGGGGCACTGCTGGGTTTCAAATAACTTAGGTCTAAAAGAGAATGCATGGGCCATAACTCCATTACACATGTTGATGAGAGAGTGTGATAAGGGCACTAGAACTCGTTTAATCTAAAGCTCGTTTAATATCAAGGTATAAGTTGGTGGGGGGCTGCTGGCAGGGGTGAGAGCAGGCGAGCAGGGATGCCTCTCCAGAAGAAAAGATGAGCAGCTACCCAGACACACATGCAGAAAATGTTAACACTTTAATAGGTGGCAAATTAGCATCAATCACCCCAAACCTTCAACATGCATACACTTGGATCCAAAAAGTTCTTCCAGGACTTTGCCAATGAAGTACTCAATATTTGTTTAGGAATTTTCTCATAGCATGATTGAACATCTGAAGCAAACATTTCTTTAAAAAGTGCTTACTAAAGAAAAATAATAACAGCATTCATACAATGAAATCTATGCAGCCATTAAAAATCGTATGGTAGGTTCTCCAGTAACATGAGAGATACACTCCTAGGTATGTTGCAGAATATAAATGCAGTGGGTTCAATGGGGTTTATTTATTTATTTTGTGAAACAAAAAAAAAGTTCAATAAGCAAGAGATAAATTTACATTTGAAAAATATTTTTTTTAAAGGGTAGAAGGTATGTGAGATCTTTGAGAAACACAGCCTTCGAAGCTCCTCTTTTCCCCAGGGAAGAAAGTCCTTCCTCTGACCCCTTTCTCAGCAATGGGGCATCAACCCCATTGGCTGCACTGATACCTGCTCACTGTAGCAATCTGGGTTCCTCAAAAATACTGCACATGGTAGAGGTAGAGAGGAGCCATAGAGCTCCCAGGCCGAGGCATGGTGGGAGGGACCTGGCCCTTGGCAGGATGACAGCTCTCGAAGTGCACCTGTGTCTTTGCCGAGTCTCTACAGCTGCAGAGCCAGGGCGCTGTCACACTTGGCATCAAGCCCTTCATGCCTCCACATGTTGCAAGGACTTCTCATGCTCCAACTCTGCTGTGGTTCAGTCCACAGTACCCAGGTGGCTTCTAGGACTCTAAGGAGCTGGTACAGCATGTGTGCTCCAGGAAGGTCACGCATGTCCTCTGTAAGGTGGAGACCAGGCCCATACTGCCTAATCTCTTGGCCACCACACCTGCTTCTCATGGAGCAATCCCACTCAATCTCACTGGCTTTGGTGAGCTTGCTGCCGTATTATGGTCCTCAGTCTCCCTACCTATCCAAAGAGAGAAGCATTATTCCTCTCTTCTTCCCTTTCTAGTTGTGTCATGGAGACCAAGTGGTCCCTTCTCTAGTCCTGTGAAACGGATCTGTGACAATAGGTCCAGAAGCCCGTCGGAACTGCATTGTGGTACAGCTAAATGGTGAGCCTTTGCAAATGGCATATGCTCTTTGTGCCTTGATTTCCTCCTTTCCCAAGTAGGGGACAACTGTCTGGTTGAATGATATAACATAAGACTATGGGTGTGTTCTGGTTCGTCATTTGTGAGTCTCCCCACATCGGCCCAATACTCCTAGCTTTTGCCCAATAAATGTGACACATTTCCAAACAAACAAAAAGAAATAAACAAATGCAGAAGCCAACAACAAAAACCACACAAACAATCCTGGTAGAATAAAGAAGAGATTAAGCTGAAGTGGTGGTTTGGATGGGACCTGCCCATGAAGGGGCTTCTTGGTTATGCTTTAGGAGATCAGAGAACCATTCAAGCAGCACAATAGTGGGAGAAGAATTTTATTGTGGAATGATCACTGTCCTGCAGGTCTAGGTAGGAATAAGAGGTACAACTGGGATAAAGTTGGCAAATAAATACAGGGCATCCAGTTGATTTATAATTTCAAATATGTAATGAGTATTATTTGATGTAAGAAGTTCCAGTTATCTGAAAGTCCAATTTAATTGGTCATCTGTGTTTTTATTTGTTACATTTGGCAGTTCTAAGTTAGGATGAATTCACTGAGCTTCTGAGCTGGGGTGTAAGAAAAATCTACAAAATTGAAGGCCATCTGGTCATCCTCTGAGAAGGAGGGGATGGTAGCATGTGATGGTTGGAGTAGGGCTTAAAAGGAGTAGAGAACATGTGGAAATCCTGTTGGTCCACGTCCAGACCCTGAGTGAGTGATGGTCACTGATGTGTGGGGACATCTCTCTGTACAGTGAGTGACTAGCTAGAGGCTAAGCAGTTCGTGAACAGCTTTGAGACAGGTCATGGGGGATAAACTTTTCTACTGACACCTAATTGGCTGTTGTTTTGACTTCTTCATGCTAGTGATTGTGTTGAGGAACCAAAGGCCTGGTCTTCCCAGAGTTTTGCAAGCTGGTGACCTTCTGAAAAAAACTGAGAAAATTTCTGTTGAAATAAGCACGAGGAAGAAAAGAGTGATCATCTATTTTTAGATGTATTTACAGGCTGTATGACTCAGGGCTGCTTCTGTGAAGAGCAATGAGCGTGTGGTCTTTTTTGGTACTGAAATGCAAACACAGGAGACTTGTCTGTGCCGCTTTCAGTGAATGACAAAATCCTCACTGAAGCAGAGGGGATTCTAACTGTGCATTCAGAGTGCTTTTGCTTATGGCCTCCTCTCCTGTCTCAGCTTGATTTTGCAGCCCCTTTAGATCCTGTTAGGAATAATTCACTTGTTCACTATCTCACATATTTAAATATCCCACTGTGGACAGTTTTGGAACTCAGAACATTGGCTGAAAAATGATAAATGTGTTTTATTGATAGGGATTGAGGTCACACACCAGATGTTTCTTTGGTAGACCTTCCCAATTTTTCCAACAACAGCATTTATGGTAGCAAAAAAATTTTTTTTGTATAAGACCCTTTTCTAGGTAAGTCCTTTGAGACTAATTGGATCAGACCCGACAAGAAACAAGATGCTGTATTATTCTGAACGGGAAAAGAAGTGGATGATTTATCATTTGGGGGAGTTAGTGAAACATTTCAGTATTTACTAAAGTATTTGAGCAAGGCAGGCTTTGTCTCAATTTGTGTCACAGTCATATCATGAGTCAGAATGATTTCATTGATCTGTCCCACTCTTCAGTCTTTTAATGCCATCATTGATTAGGCAACTGAGATTGCTGTGTAGGAGGCTTATCGTGACAGTGAGAATGAATGTTCTTTTAAAGTGTAATTAAAAAACCTGCATGAAGAATTTCTGTATGTCAAGAAAAATTCAAAGTTTTTCTTAGCCCCCAAGAAGGATTCTCAGCATCAATTTACTCCTCCCAGGCACACCGGGGTGAATGGGAGGCAGTTCTCCTGGCGATGGATGCTTTTGGACTGAATGGGGGCAGGATGGACATCCAGCATCATTTCTTGAGAAGTTGCTGGATACCTTATAAGGAGGAATTTAGGGACAGTGTAAAGCCCTGAACACTTAGAAAGTGGTCCTTTGGGAAAGACAAACCTGAGTTTTTACTAGAAAAATATTCAGAGGCTCTGGAAAAGGACAAAGCTGAGTTTCCATCACATTTACTCTGTGGAGGTCAATATTTAGCCTTTCATTTTGAATTTTCTCATTTGTAAAATGGGGATAACATCACTCAAAATCACTTACTTGATGTAGTTATTGCCAAGAATAAAAAGTTGTGACGTCTCTAAAAGGATTAGCAGTGTATCTGATATGTAGAAATTACTTAATAAGCATTTACTCCATTCCCCTGAATGAACAGTAAGAAAGATAAAGCGTTGGGGAAATGTTTTCAATCAATACGTCTGCTCAAAGGCAGAGTTAGTGCTACTGTTTTTTCTGTAACTCCTGAGAGATATTTGACCAGGGAGAGATGGGATATACCAAATTATAACTCCAAGAGGAAATGGAACTGACTGGAGGTTAGTAGTAAAAACCTGAGACAAATGTGCCTGTGCATAAGTTACTTACCCTCTCTTGTCCTGTTTCCTGGTATGTAAAGCAAAAATAATGATACCTATGGGGTGTGTGAGAGACCCTTGGCTTGGTTGGCCAACCCATTTCCTTCACTGTCTGAGATATGAGTCCCTTTCTAAAGAGTTCAAGTAGCCATACTTGTCCCACTTAAGTGGGCCCCCTTAGTTGCTTCAAATGAAGAGACTGGGGCATCACCTGATGTAGGATTGACCAACCCATTGGATGGGCTGACACAACCGGCTTCTCTCTCCAGAGAGGACTAATTGACACAGTGCATACAAAGTGCTTCACGTGGCACCCAAGAGGGTTCAGTAATTTTTAAACTAAAAGTAAAGACCATTTCCTGGCATCTATTCTTCCCTTTCAAAAATTTTGTCTGCCGTACTTATAATTTAGCTGGTTGGTACAAGCCTAATAGGTAGTGCAGGGGAGAATTTTCTCCAGCTTTTGAAGTGACAGCTCAAATCAAGAGGAAGATGACATTTCTGTCTTTATATCCCTTTCATGCCAGGGAGATTTCTAAAGGAAGCATGAATTAAGCAGTTTTCTCTGGAAAAGCCTCACAGTTCTCATGCTAGAAATTTTAATGTCATGATCCCAGTCTAGGTAGATTCGGACCTAGGATTGCTTATTTTTAACAAGACAAACTGGGAAACAATGGAGGTGAAATACCATTTCTAACTATGCCTTTCTCATGGGTACCCTCTGAGACCACATGTTCAATCTCAGGAATGGCTGCCTACTTTGCCTGTCCTTAACAGGTTTAGCTCATTAAACGTAGCAAAACTTATTCAGCAAGGACCGTATCTCATTTTTCTTATTAAACTAGAATAGGCACCATAGAGGGGGAAGTGTAGGGCTTTTAGTTCCTGAGATCTTAAGGATCTCTATGACAGGAAAGCCTTCCCTTAATAAATAATATTCACTCTTTGCTATCACAGTATTTATCTTGACTATCCATCAATACGGTGAAGCGAGAATTTTCACTCATCCATGCCCTTTGCATATCTCGCAGTGCTTAATTTCTTTTCTCTTTCAACTTCTTAGGTCATGGAATATTATTTCCTTTTCTTTTTCTACACAGAGCTGAGGGTCATTTTGATTTGTTTTTCTTTTTATCGTTTTCATCCTAATTAAATTTACTCAGATGAATGTATAGTTTCATTTTCATGGCAGAAATATATCTCTCTCTTTCTCTCTCTCTCTGTCTCTGTCTTTCTCTTTCCAATACAGAAAATTTCCTGATTTTTGCATTAGGCAACCATGTGATTAATGAACATCAAAGATTCTGTAACATTTTTACACATGTTGAAAAATCCTGCAGTGTTCTGGAGATATCAACAAGGGCATTGGGCAAAGCACCATTCTTCTAGGGCAATATACTGTGCGAAAGTCACTTAGCCACAGCATAGCAACCCCTACAAGCACTTTCCCTTAATTTGCATACACACATATATAATCTGTAACCAGCAAAGTATAATCCAGGTCTCTTTTCAAAAGGAACAACCAGTTCAAATGCACAGCTGGGTATGCCAGAAAACACATAATTAGACAAATTGGATTTAAGAGTTACGTAAGGTCTCAACTGAGCCAGTGAATAAGAAGCTGAATGAAACGTTGTGATTGCTGCTCTGGTGCCTGGGAAGAACAGAATATGTGGATATGTGTGTTTTGGGCAAATAAAAGGCAATTACTGGGAGTTATGGAGTGCAGTTGGCATTCTAGAGAGTTAGACTATAGAATGCTTCACAGTGGGTTGCGCTGGGGGGACACAATGTGGTCCAGGGCTAAAAGGGGAAGTTTGTTAGAAGACATGTGCCTAAGAGGAAAAGATCTGGGGAAACCTATTTTGGAATTGTATTTTGTAAAAAAGTAAAGGGCAGTTGAAAAATGGCATGTTATGCAATTTTAATTCCATATTATGTAATTTTTCTACAAGTTTATAAAAAGTCAGAGAATTTTAAGCTCCAAGGATACATTATATATTATTTTCCCCTGTAAAAGTGGACTTTTCCAGCCAAGGCAGGTATGTTCTAGAAAAGATAACAAGCAGCCTACAGTTTCAGAATTTTTCATTAAGAATTCTCAAACCAATGACTAAATATTGAAGATAAGCTCCCTCATAGGATTAAGAAGCTAAAACTAAATTACCA
Source organism: Cuniculus paca (assembly GCA_004365215.1). Taxonomy (NCBI): domain Eukaryota; kingdom Metazoa; phylum Chordata; class Mammalia; order Rodentia; family Cuniculidae; genus Cuniculus; species Cuniculus paca. The sequence continues at coordinate 9,205 of RJWT010002131.1, forward strand.
CTTTTTCCTATTTGCAAGTAATCTTATTTGCAAATTCGTCTCAAGGCAACTGAATGAAAAGTAGATATTTTTCTCTCTCAACAATCTCTCTGAAATAAATGGGACAAAAAAACAATTGTCTGAGAGTCCTATTTTCTTAAAGAAAATATCCTGGATTAATTGACCAAAGTACCTATTAGTCCCCGTGACACCAACATTTATAGCATTTGGGGCTTGTCTCTCAGTGTGCAATTCAAATATATATCCATAAAAATCCTTGCTGATAGTAATAACTTCTTGTTTATTGATGCTGCCTAACCGTTAAAATCTCCATCAGCAATCTTCATATTTGATTTGACATCATTTACAAAAACTGTTTTGGACACTTTTAATTTGTAGACCCCATGCCTGAGACAGTGGAAAATCCAGAGATAAATAAAAAGTAAATTCCTTCAAACTTCAAACACTCTAATGAGGGATACAGAAATACCACAGGGAAGTAAACTTGGTGTGTTTTTGGCAACTTTACTAGAGACTTTGTGCTTCTGTGTAGGTCAGAATTTTCTTGTATCTTGATGATGAGGAATTACTTTGAAGAAATAAGGTTTTACTTATGTTACCATTTGAAGTATACATTGCTTCAAAGGAATGTTCTTGTCATAGGTACATCTTTTTAACTACTACAATGCTTATTATAACAATAAAGTATTCTATAACATTTTTACACTAGTACTGTAAGTCACTATATATCATTATGTATGTGCACACTAGTTGACAAAACATCCAAACTATAAACCACATGAAAAACTGCACATCTGATGAAGATATACCAAGCCAATTCTTGTGTTTGACAATCCTTTAGTTTCTTCATGGCCATCCGTCAAGTTATCCAATTACAGATGTCCTATTTGGAGACCCTCCCCCTTGTTTATTTATATGTAGGAAGGCTATTGGAAATATATTTGCTAGCAACTGAAACACTTTAAGGGACAAAAAAATTTCAGGAGAACAAAAGTCATTACAATGTCACTAGCTTCTGCTTCTTAGTCTAAAACTGAGAGAGAGGGAAAATGAGGGAGGAAGGGAGAGAGAGAGAGAGCAAAGGTTGTCACACACATTCTAAAAACTTTCCACAGTGTCAAAGATGGTGAATAGATTTAATTTCACTTTCTTTAAATTTATGAAAGTTCTTCATTCTTAGACTTAAGGTACTTTCACACATATTTCCAGGCCAACAAATATGACCCCTTCCTCCCTTCCAATGACTGCACAGAGAACTGTGTTAAGTAAAACACATTCATTTAATCGGATCATTAAGAATTTTGTGACATGACATCTTAATTCAGGATTAATCAAGACAGAAAAACAGGGAGAAGGAACAATCATTTCTAGTAACTGCCATTTATGATTAAAAATCATAGCTAATTCTTTGGTGTGTTGCCTACTTTAGTTTCTACCAAGATGAGTAATGCTAGAGATAGGTGAATACTTTCTATTGAGTTAGGACCAAAGAGTTGTTGGTTTTGATCTGATAAAACTTTCTTCCAAACTTGAGTATTTACCGAGAGAAATTCTGGTTTGTAAAACCAAATTCAATGCTGATCTTGTCAGCAGAGCTAAGACTAAGAACAAAAACACGAGTAAGAAAGTAGAGACTTACTGTATCACGTTGCCTGTTATCTTTCCCTGATATTATCAAGAAGTAGTTCCATGTCAATAGTAACAACAAAACCAGGGGTATCATGTAGAGCTCAAAGTTCCACACTACAAAGAGAAAGAGCTGGAGGAAAGAGAAGAGAGGAAAAAGATGAGTCAACCCTGAATTTCATTAGATGGGCTCTCTTATTCATATTCTACTTCAGAAACCCAAAACTAAATGCTTCAGAATGGGAAGATTTATCTTGAAAACAAAGCTGTGAGAACTTGTGGGGTATTTCTCTAAAAGCACAACTGACCCCTGCAAAGACAAGGTTAAGATTTTTACTTTGTTTCATTTCTAAGGAGGAAAAACTAATAGCATTACATTGTCAAAGAAGCAATTTTAATTTTTCTCCTCCAGTGAAATTATTGTTAGGTTAGACAAAATAAGTTTTTATAAAAGGCAGCAAAATGAGCTTCTGTACATTGTCAGAATAACCCAGTCTAGCTGTCTTAATTTCAAAAGCTCAATCACTATTAAATATCAGGGACATTTTTTTAATCTCACTAGGATAACACAATGTAACCAGTATAATAGGCAGATGAAAATACCAGGTGTACACCAGACAGCCGCAAAGATTTCATGTTATGAAAAAAAACTGCTACCAACAACTAAAAAAGGTTGCCTTCACATTCAGTATTACTATAGAAATCAAACAACTATTAAGTGAAAATAAAGTAATTCTGTCAAAGGAAATTCTAGCATACTTATTGTATTAGTTTTTTACACCTATTTCTCTATGCATATAACCTATTTTTTATTGTAAGACAAATGTTAGATTAGGAACTCAGGGTGGCAGACGGAGCCATTCTAAGAGCATTTAAACTGTAAACTAACAAGACTTTGGATATAAAGTGTGACCCACTCTCTATCCCTCTCCCCAGACTCTTGGACTGTTGAACATATTATTTAAATTCTTGGGGTATGTGGCTCTTCCTGTCAACTGAAGTTAATGTTAAATCAGATGGGATACACAATCTGCACTCCACACCTGACTCTGATGCTAACTACCCGAATAACCTTTAGCAACTGAGGTGTCCTCTGTTTAGTTTCTTCTTCTGTGAAGTAGGGACAATGGAAGTATCATGTCATAGCTCTGGAAATTTAATAGTTAAAATGTGTTAAGGATTTGATGCATTGTTTTGGTACCCAGTAAGTGGGCAAAAACAAACATAAAAACTATCGTGTAAATGTTATTGGTGTTCAGAAAGTTAACCAATTATTGACTAGGGTCCTCAAATTCTAAAGTCATCTGCCTGCTAAGATTTAGCTGAATGGTAGAATAACTAGGAATTTCAGTTAGCTGCTTGGGGTACCATCATCCCCAGGCCTTCGTCAGGTCAGGAGACTTGGGGGTTCACGCCCCAAGGACACTCCTGTGAGGCACAGGCATGGGACACCTGAAGGAATCTCAGTAAAGCCCACAGCCCATTCAAATGGCAGAGATAATTAAACTTACAGAATGAGAGGGACACGCCTAACCTGAAGGCCAGAGGACTCAAGGTCTGGGCCTTGGAAAATCTCTTTGCCTCAATGTTTCCATAGCTAGACAGACATCTGTAAACCTCACTGCTTCCACAGCGCTTCTCCAATAGCTTGGGTGACCTCTAATATTACTGTACCATTGGGGTTATTGATATGAAATTTTATGAAATTCTTCAATATTCATAACTCAAATGGGCACCCAAAAAGCACAAAGAGATGGTTTAGTAACCTAATAAATGAAATTTGGAGAGTACTATGTGATAGCAATAGATTCAATTTCTTGAATAACAAAAATTCTAAATATCACAATGCATGAAACACGAGCTATATCTTTTCTTTCACCGGAAAAGTAGAAAGACTTCTAGAAAAAGAAGATATCTCTATTTAATTTTTGAAAAAAATTAAAATGATAAGAACTATAATTGACAGTGTTAGATATTTGATGAAGATAATTATTTTTCAAAAAATCAATAAAGGTAAACTTAATAGACATTAACAACATTTGTAAAGGGGAAATTATTTTTTCATATTGCTTATTTTTCATTCCTCTTTTTTTTTTGTTTGTTTGTTTGTTGGTACTAGAAGATCAAACCTAGGGCCTTGTGCATGTTAGGCAAGCACGCTAACACTGAGCTGGATTCCCAGAATGAAAAACTAGTTTTGGTTAGAGTCCATATTAAGTTTTTGCACATTTATTTTTAATGTTTAGGCAGTCACTAGGATGTAAGCACCTTAAGGATAGGGCCTTTTTTCTTTTTGTTCACTGTTTTATATTTGGATCTTAAAAGAGTACTTAGGTTACAATAAATGTTCAGTAAGTAAATTTTACTAAATTAAAGAGGAAATGGGCACTGGGTTCCTGAATCATTCTACAGACATCTATTTAAGTGTTTGTATTAGTAAAAGTGTAGAACAGTTACATAAAACCAACTAATTTCAGAAAACGCATTCAGAATTACAACCTGGCATGTTACTAGCAAACATCTGCCTTCCACAGATAAGTCTGCCTTAGCACTTCTTCCAGACAGATCCTTTCCATTCTAACTGTGCGTCATGAAGTGTTTTGCACATTGGTCCTGATCACAGTCGTGCCTCCTGGACTTTTTTACATATTTGTCTTTTCTGAGGCATTCACTCAACTCAGTGTGTTCTGGCCTCATAGATGGGACTAAGATTATTTTATTGCTTAATATGACCAGCTGCAATCATCTTTAACCTGCTGAATGGATGAATTATCTCTTCTAGTGTCTACTCATTGGTGTGAGGGTCCTGGTGTTATATGGAGTCAATTTTTTATAGTGTCCATGTAGTGGTGTTGGTTATTGGCCTGGCATTACATAGAAACCCCTTTCTAGGTGGTAATCCTGCAAGTAACCAAGACATCTATTATGCCTTTTTCTTCTGTAGGCTCAACATCATCAGTTATATGGGGCATCAGAAAGAAGATATATTTCTTTGCACTTCCCTGTTGTAGTTCTTTTCATACCCAAATCAATACATCAATAACTTTCTCAAAGTACAACACTTAGAACTGACACAACACCGCTATAAGTACCTTGGTGTTTTCACAAATTCTACCCAGATGCATACCAGAGCATGTGTCAGAGGAAGACACAGAAGAGAGAAATGGAGGAAGAAATTACCTTAGTTTTAGGGATTCTGGCAATGGAAATATTGTCTCTTTTCCTACTGTGTGTTTCCTACTGTATGTTCTTTAAGAATTTTAGTAATTAGGAAGGAACTCCTACTGTTGAAAATATCTTTTTAAAAAGAGAGCCTTGAATAAATTCTAAATACAAAAGCATTTAATTTTATGAAAGATTAAAAAACAATATGAATACAGATTAACAATTAAAATGTACTTAGGGAACATTTGTAATGTGCTATGCAATAGTGAGTGTTCAAAAGTAAAACAAAGTGGTCTCTGGATTCAGATTTCTGGGAGTCACTATGAAAGCAAAAAGAAATCATTCACTATATTATTACTGATGATTCTAAAGCTTGTTAGCTGTTAAGAGTCCTCTAATAAAAAGAGCCCTCTACACTGGATCCTCTTCCCTCCTGTTGGGGCCCACGTGCACTAAGACTGATCCTCTATTCTTTGCTACAAAAAAATTGAAATAATACAGAAGACTAGGCCTTCAGTGTCCTATTAGGGTAGAAGAGAATGAAAGCAGACAGAAGAAAACCCAAGGAAAGGGAGATGGCCTGGGATCTGTCCTTGGTCCTGACGATACTTCATAAATTTGGGAGAAAAGAGTGAAGGGGCTAAAATGGAATGAAAAAAGAAGTTAGGGAATAATAAAAAAACAATGTTCAATACTTTCAGTGAATACAAATATAAACCATAAAATTTGTAGCATGTGTCTTTACCCATACTTCCAGAACCAGCTCTCAACTTTTTTTTTCCTGTTTAGGACATGGACAGAGGACCAAAGTTTTCCAGACTTTTTCAATATTCTACCAGGTGACAAGAACTCTCACAGATTTAGACAGTATTCAATTCCATTCGCCTTAACAACCATTTCATTTCCTCTTTATTTCTTCCTCAACCTTCTGCCAACACACAATCTCTTCACTTCTCCCCTTCTCTCCCTGTGTCCATATCCCCACTGCCCATTGTTCACAGTTCACTTTTTAATAAGGAAGTTTGGGTTATCTATTCTTTACCTCCATAGAATCCATGCCTCCCTTCCAGACAAGCCCTGTGTTAGTTTTCTCTGCATATTAGAGACTAAGACTATCCAAGCATTTGGTGATGTTCTTTTTAAAACATCACTAGTTGGCTCTTATGATCTACAACTAGAATTGTAGAGCAGAATATCATCATGGAACTTTAGTCAAATGGTACTAAATACATACAATTTTCATTATTAGAAAGGGATACTGAGCATTTTACCCATTATCTAGAAGTTAGAAACTTTTTTATCTGAATTTGGACTATCAAATATGGCCATGAGATCCCACAAGGTACTACTACAGTTTGGCAAAATGGATACGGTATTCACACAAAGTCCTGGGGCATCCTACCTCCCCAGTCTCCAGCTTCATGAGCTCGGGCAAGTTAGTCTTTTAGTTTTATCTAGAGTGGAAATACTATTTTCTTTGCACATTTGGGGTGGAATTAGCTTGATGCTTGGCACCTAGGAGGTACTCCACAAGCAAAAATATATTGGCCTGTACTATGATTTATAGTCCTTCTTGCAGCTTATCACTTTTCCTCCACCACCCCAAGATCCACTGTTAATAATCCTTTCAAGTGTAAGAGTTATGTGTAGGAAGCCATGCAAATAGAATAGGAAGAGATGATAAAATGAGTGCCATTTTCAGTGTTTTTACAAGGTGCAGTAAAAATACGGTAAATATTTAAATTACAAAATAAAAACCATACCACCACTGACCCTCATTTGCTTTAAACACACTTATCTCACCATTCGTGCCACTTTCTGAAGCAGTTCTGGAAATTCCCTTCCTGGGTGTCTTAAACTGAGCTGTGGTAGCTGCTTCAATGTCCTGAATTAATTCAAAATGTTTACCTTTTGTGATCATTTTGAATTTGGAGAATTCAGCAGTCAGTGTCAGATCTGGTAAAAAAAAAGTGGATGAAGACACACTATAATGTTTTTTAGCCCATTTCCATTAGATGTCACTCAGCAAACCATTTACTGTATTTTCTATCATACTTTGTGAAGACATTCACGAAAGACAATGTGCAGAACTGCTTCAGAAAGTGGCAAGAACCATGGGATAAGTGTTCAAAGTGAGACGAGTATTTTGGAGGAGATGAATAGCAATGTGCCTTTTCACTATATATATATTTTTTAAATTTAAACATTCAACATATATTTTGATCACACTGCATATATTTAGTTTGTGGTAAATGTGTGCAGTAATGGCCCCAATTGGTTCATATCACCTTGAATCCAATCCTTTTGTGATGCCCTCCCACACTGACACTGGGACTTTGGTAAAGAAGAGTGGCAAAAATGATAAAAAAATGTGACATAGTCACCTCTATCACTTCAGTTGAACATCGGAGAGAGCATCCAGAAGCAAAGCTATGTACTGGTCAGATGCTAACTGAAGATGCACTGGCATAAGCAACAGCAGGTTAACACAGAAGAAATGCCTGGGTGAATCTGGTCCAGACTGCTGAGGCACAGAATCATCACTACATAAATGCTAAGTGCATTAAGCTATTGATTTTGAGCAGTTTGTTATGCAGCAAAAGCTAACTGATACATACTATCTGCTCTCCTGGGAAACAGTGTGGTATGACAAAACACAATTTGTATCAAAAACCTCAAGAACTGTTTTTTGGTCCATTTCTGATATTTGATTAAAACAGGACTTGGGCAAGTCGGGTTTTCTATTTTATTGTAGTCTATTATGTACAATGCAGGTAACATTGGCTTATGTTATAAGGTGGCTGTGGTGAGCAAACAGTATGCAAAAATGCTTCATCACAAAGTATTATATTGATCCAAATACTATCAACTTAATGTTTTCTTTTTAAAGTTTATTTCTCAAAAAATTACACAGACTTTAGGTAAACTAATGCTGTAAGGCAAATTATATGATAATCATTCTTTGAGCAGTTCTAGAAGATAGATGTGATGTCTGTAGTGGGGAGAAATGGGTTTGCTGAAAGGAAGTTGTATTAAACACAGGAATTGTGGTTAAATTTTTTACTAGAAATCAAAACAGGAAAAACCCAGATCTTCACACAAACTCTTTGTTAAGTAAATGGCTTTAGCATACACTGCAGATTTTATGAACTTGGGAGTTAAAACAATTAGTTTTCAAAGTATAAACAAATTTTAACAATCTCACACTCTAGATAAAAAAGAAGTTTGTTCCAAACTAGTTGTCATATGAATGCAAATGCCTGTCCATAATTCTTGATCATTTTAAAATTCCAGCAGCTTTTATGTATATCACTATTACATTGCCTATAATATTAGCATCAATACCACAAAGCACAGTCCTTCAGTATCTATTTGAATCAGGTTTTAAAAGCATTCTAAATTATAATCATAAATATTCAGAATGGTTTTTTTTTTTTTGAAATTTTGTAATTTACTGAAAGGAAATAATTTGTCTTAACAAGTATCTTATATCACATTGCAAAGAATGAACTTTAGGGGAAAAGTCATGAATGGCAGACTGCAAAGACTAAAAATTAGAAGACTTCATTTTACAATGAGAAAAATAAAGCTCAGGAGTTTGAGACTTGCCTCAAGGACCCCCCTCTTCAAAGAGACAGAAACAGGTTTTCTGATTCCTAATTCAGTGTGCTTTTCCCACAAAGCAACACTGACTCTAAAATGAAGGACTTTATAGTGAATTCTGATGCTTTGAAGGTATCAATTATTTAGGGACAGAGTATTCAGTTTGGAGACTTTTTATATCTCTGTTTCTTCTTTCTTTTGGTCTGGGATAACCACTTTCGCATCAGTACAAAGTCAGGGAATGACATTTCTTCGGAGTTCTGGCAAAGGGCTGGTATGGCAAAGGGGTCAGAAACTAATGGTGGAGATTAGGTTTGTGGAACCCAATTCATGCTTCCTTTTTTCTCTCTCTCACACATGGCTCTGAATAATCAAAAGTTGGCTATTCACAAGGTTTCTATTAAGTAGGGTTTTCTTCCATCCAAAATGTTTAGAAGAGGTTAGTAAGGTGGCAATAAAGGCAGAGATTGGAAACTGAAGAGACCAATTACATTTGTACAGACAGAAAAGGCCCTACTTTTTTCACATGAAGATTAAACAAACAAAAAACTACTTTACTAAGAAACTAAGTGAAGGTGGAATAAAGCTTTCCACTCACATGAAACAAGGCAAATTGCAGAAAGTCAAGTGAATGATTCCAAATATTAAGAATGTATTCCAATACCATTTTTTAAGATGTACATGATGTTATATTTCTTTGAGCTCAGGGGTTTCAGAGTTGCAGACAGGACCGGGCCATGCACATCATCCCATCAATTGATGCTTTCATTGAAGTGTGGTGGAAGATGCCAGCATTCAATGATCATTCAGTGCCACACACGACAGAATCCCTGGGGGAGCCTACTTCAAAAAATCATTTAAGTTGGAATATTGAATATCCTATTCTTTTGCAAACTACAGTATATTTTAAAAAGAAATCTCATCCAAAATGATTAACACTTCCTACTGTTCAGGAAAAAAGCCTGCCCTTTCAGACTAACAGCTGTGGATCATTAGCTCTCCAGTGATGAGATGTGTTTGATGAGTATTTTTCTTTCTAATTAAGAGATGAGATTCTCTATTTGACTGTCTCTTCAGAAAGAAGTGAGGGAAAAAGGATCTCTGCCTCCATGGAAAGGCCATCTCTCACAAAACAATTAATTATTTCACAGCCCTTTTTGAAAGTCCGTTTCCTTCCTAATTTCAATTTTTTTTCTTAAACTTAACACATTTACATCCAGACCTTCATTATATTAACCCATTTTTATCCCCTCATAGTTTTCTGTTTGTTTCATTTTAAAACGAAACTCTTTGAGGTAAAAAAAAGAAGGGGCAAATATGTCAAAAGTTCATATTCACTATAAGAATTAATCCTGAAGGATTTTCTGGTCCTAATAGAGAGGATTATTTGGAATGAGAATATTTCCTGATGTGAGAAAGGTCTCAAGTTAGAAAGGTAATAATTACACAGGATATGCCTTGTGAGCAAGTAGACAGTGATTAAAAAACAAAATCTTTCAGGTGCTTAATAATGTATAAAAACTGGTTATGGTAATAAATCCTTAAAAGGAAACTATTTTACTTCTACTAATAAGGTACACCTTGAACAAAAGAGCTAGGGAATGAATGTAAAGTGGGACCTAAAATACTTAGTTTTTTTTTTTTTAGCCATCATGAGAGTTGGCAAGGAGGCCAGATTCTTGGATTAAAAATTTGATGGAAGAGCATAGTAAGAAGCCAGCATCAGAGTCTTTAAAACCCCCTTCTGGGAAGGGGGTGGTTTCACCTTCATTTAAATAGCCAGATGGAGTCACCATTTGTTCTAAGGTCTTTACTTCTGATTGGTTCCACTAAAGCTTCTTGTACCACCTCCACTTATCAGGCGGAGAAGATAGGCAAAGTGAGCCTGGGTAATTCCTAGCATTCTCCATAGCCTTTCCAAGGTGGATTGAAAATGAGCTATGTTGTTCTTTTGAAGAACATGCATCATTTTATTCAGTATTCTATCACACACAGTAGTAGGAAATGAGCTATGCTGTTCTTTTGAAGAACAAGCATCATTTTGTTCAATATTCTACCACAAACAGTAGCAGGGAATGGGTGACTACCTTAGACCCACCCACTGGATCTCTCCACCTTGTGGCTTTTTCCTGTGATCCTACCACAATGTCACAAGTGGTCTTAGCAAGTTTGAAAGAGCCTCCTGTGGAGTGATTTTTCTCTTCTTAATTAGAATGAGAGCTGCTTTCTTTTTGACTAATTTCAACCAGATAGGAAACTAACAAGACTTCTGTTGTTTTGGAATGTGTATGTGTTCATGTGTTTTGAGGGAAAAATCAAAGTGTATTATCTACAAGTGGTTCCTAATATTTAATAGACATAATATGTCAGGAGAGCCAGCTCTCTCTGTTCTGGTAATAGAATGAGGCATATGACTGAGAGAAGAGACACAGAGGGGGAATAGGGAGGGAGAGGAGAGAGAGAGAAGAGATAGAGAGAGAGAGAGAGAGAGAGAGAGAGAGACACTGGTTGATTTACTGACAAACTTCAAATGAAATACATATACTATAGCTGGGTTCTTTTATTTACTGATGGTGTAGAAAAAATAATGCTTGTTCAAATTTACTTAGATTACATATATAGACACACTGAAAAATTCCAATTGTTTATTCTGTGAAATTGAACACTGGGTTTTAAAAGTTGCTCTATGAAACTCAAAGTCCACAACCTTAGGACACCATACTAATTTGAAAAGCATAGCTTGATTCCATCTATTAAGAAGCAAGTGCAACAACAAGATAGGACTCACTTGAAGCTGTGTTACCTATGACCATGGAAAAGTATGGAAGAATTTCCACAACAAAATGGACCAAAATCACCCTGGAGATGCTGCTATCAACTAATTACAACACAATACGCCCTACTTTTCTTGATGGAGATATTATTGTCAGTAGAACCTGGCAGCCAGAAGGCTGAGTAAGTTATTTATTTATTTAGATTTTTTTTTTTCTCTTCAGCTTACAAGTTGTACTGGCACTTTGTGTCATTTTTATCAAAGTCAGAGATGAAAGACTCTGGCTTTGCTTTGAGAACACCGACAATTTCAAAATGTAAAGCCCAGACAGAGTATGTCCAACGTGAGCATCACATCAACTGCACATGAATAACTGATATGAGATCCCTGCAATGTTGGGAATTTAATGTTAGTAAAAGTTTGGATGTAGAATGGAGCTGAAGGAAACAACATTCTTTTATTAGAAATTAAGCCTTTACTTAGTGATGTGTGAAGCCTATCACTGTATTAAACACAGTTGGTGTTTTAATTTTAATAGCTTTATCATGCACAGAAATTCAGATCACTCAAAATTAGGCTGTATGTAAAGTCATTCTTTTAGATCTTTGGTCATCATCAATGTATGTTTTTAAATGACCAAACATGGACAGTGAAGAGGAATTTGTGTTAAGTGACCCATGAGGAGATGACTGATACCCAGCAACAACCACTCTAAAAACTGAATTTGAAAATCAACACTAAATTTTTTTCTTACTTAGAAATCATTAAAGCACAAAATGTTCTAAATGTTTCTTATATTCCTTCCCATCTTCCAAGTTCTTAAAACTATTAACAAACAAAGTATTGTACACTCTATTAAATGTGACATTTCTTCTGGGATGTTTGCATACGAAAGTACCATTTCTATACATTTTCTAGGGCTTTAGAGTGCTATAAAGATTTATGAGAGCTGATTCTATACAGCCACCTTTAAATTTTTAAAGAAATGAATCTGAAAAAAATAAAAGAGATGAATGTTACTAGTTTTGAAATAGGTTCCTGGTCAATTTCCCTTCTTGTTTATGTAAATGCTATATCAAGATACATGAATTTTACACCAATGTCTGCTGATGTACAAAATGTGAAATTTTCCCTATGCTTAAAATTTGGCTTTAAAGCTATCTCCATCCTGAACAGGTACAATATTTAGGGCAACAGCTGGCAGTTCAGTTGCTCGTGGGGGGAAACTCCCTCTGTTCTATAAACTGTGCCAGAAAATAGGAGACCCAGCTAGGAAGCCAAGCACACGTTAGTGAAGTCTGTAATACAAGTTACTTTAAAAATTAGACCTGCAGATCCATCTCACCTCATGGTTTTACTCTATAAAAATCTCCAGAAAGGCCAAAATCTTTGGCAACCCACTTGGGATCCTTTCTGTCTCTCTCTTGGACAGAAACTTTCTTTCTCTCAATAAATATATCCTGCTTATAAAAAAAAATTAGACCTGCAGTCTTTGTACTCTTAATTCTAACTTGCTGAACAGCAACGCCTATTAAAAGCAGATGATCAATTATGGTGATTCCTTTTTGCAGAGGAGCTGATGCGCAGAGGGTTACACTGCCAAGTTTGGGGATGTTTATATCATTCTACTAAAATTATTTCACTCAGACTTATCCAACTTATCATGAATCTCTTTCCTGGCCTACTGATTTCTGATATTTCTTTATAATCCTCCATGTTATAACCTTGCAGTTAGTGTCGATTGTTCCTCATCCAGATTTAACATCTTCATCTCAATCTTAAAATCACAGAGCCAAAGTCAGAAAGTGTGTTGTTAAATTTTTGCCCTCATAAATAGATTTAAGACCTAATAATATCATATATTTAAGCAATCTTCCCAGCTTCTGAAACTTCGTCTCCCATTCTGTCTTATAATTTTCTAATTTTCTCCTTCACTGGTCTCATTCCCCCAATCCCTCTGTTCTGGAAAAACTTCAAGAGTTATGTTTAGCATCTCTAGCTATGTCTGAACATTTCTCTTTGCAATTCAAATAATCATCTTAGGCTGATTTTAACAGCCTTCTTTACTCCATTCCATCTTTTCCCCTTGCTGCGTAATGTTTACTGATGAATGTCTTTCTCCCCTTTCTTAACAGATCTAAGTGGTCTCGTTACTGCATGGGAAGCCTAAAGGTTTGAACACTAAGTATACATTTCTCTTGGCTATTTTCCACACCTCTAAACATTCTCTTAAATGCAACAGTGCTTGTGTTTCAATGGTAACAGAAGTTATCAGAGAACACTAGTTTAGACAGCAAGCAAGCCGAACTCCAACTGTTCAAACAGCCTGACTTTTACAGTAAAGGAAAGGCCCACGGCCAAGACCACTGAGATGAGCAGGTATTTTTAGTTCACTTGTAGGCCAGCTCTAATGTAATTCTGAAATGTTTTCTTCAAACCAAACCAAACCCAACTTTTTCAGGGCTGTCCAAATCTGTTTTCTTTTATAGCAAGTACAAATTCTTGGAGCAAGGGAAGCATGCGTATCATTTGCAATGCTGCTGCGTGTCTGTGGTGTTGATGCCCGATGGCTCAAATTAGTCCGCAAAACAGATGAGCGCATTGTAATTAGCTCTTGTCAAACTGTTAGAAATACAAAACCCATTTCCACTGTAATAAAAATTACGAAAAAGAAAAATCTCTCATATCATTTGCAGCCAAAATAGTTCCTGAAGTGTCTTGTAGTTTAGGATTCCAGAGTTCTAAAAGAAGGCCATTTCATTTTCAGAAAAACTTTCACTTCATGGACACGGGTGTGCTCAGATGTGTTATGTTTCAGGCATTTCTGTTGTTGTATTTGATTGCCTATAGCATCTGATTTCTAAAAATGACCTGTTAGGGATGGATATAGTTTGTTGAGCTAGGTATGCGGTGCTTATGTATGATTCTCAACAAACATTTATGCTTCTTTTTTTTTTAATAAAAATTTCCAGATTTTTCTATCGGTGTGTTACTATGATCAATTTTCCTGAATAACTAAATATTGAATTTAATGTAAACAAGAGTATAGTATGCAGGCATTAATAAAATATCCAGATGGAATGTTTTTCATGTCAAACTATTGCACAATGGTCATCAATTTCTTGTTGATCTATTTAAATAGTCATTATCAGGACAGTGACTTGAAACACCACTTGGCTCAATTTTTAAATTATTCACTTTATATCACTGTGAAATTTAATGTCCTCTCCAGGAAAAATGTGGTCTATGATAGGTGGCTATTTTAAAAAGAAAATTTAAATATTAGCCAAAAAGTGGCACAATTTGAGATTAGGTTATGTAAACCAAAATGTTATCCCCTTCTATATGTCTCAGATTTCTCAAAGATTCACTTGGGATGAGCAGGATGATAAAAATTAATTTATCTTCAAAAGTAATAAAATTACTGTATGCAAAAGTTAATACAAAATAGAGCATAGAGCTAAAACCATAAAAGCTCTAGAAAAAATATGTTTGGACTTGGAGTAGGCAAAAAATTCATAGATATAATACTGAGATCATTCTCCCCACACCATATACTATATATATGTATATGTATATATATATATATATATATATATATATATATATATATACACACACATGCATATATGAGTTGACTTCGTTAAAGTTAAAAACTTTTGTGTTCCAAAAAACACCATTAAGAAAATGAAAAGATAAAACATATTGGGAGAAAGTAATTGCAAATTATACATCTGATGAAGGTCTTGTATTCAGAGTACATAAAGAACACTCAAAACTTAATAATACAAAGATAAAAACTCAAGTGAAAGAGGGCAAAAATACTTAAGTAGACATTTTACCAAAGAAAACATGAATAAATAACAAACACATGAAAAGATGTTCAACATCATTCATTAGTCACTAGGAAAATGTAACTAAACTACAAAGAGATACCACCACTTCCTATCCACTAAGTGGCTATAATCAGGATAAAAAGACTAAATGTTGATAAAGATACGAAGACATTGGAACCCTCAGCTGTTGCTGGTGAAGGAAAACAGCTCGGTCACTCTGGAAAACATTTTGGTAGTTTCTTTTTTTTTTCTTTTTTTGGTAGTTTCTTAAAAGATAATGTAAACTTGCCACATTAACTAACGATTGCACTCTGTGGTATCTAAGCAAGAGAAATGAAATGCAGGCCCACATGAAGACTTGCACATGAATTCTGTGACAGTTAAGCTGGACAGCTGACGTGATTGACTTCAAAGCCACTTGGGCGATCAGTAAAGCCCACTTCTGGGTGTGTCTCGGTGGGTAATGTAGGCATGGCCGTGGGTGCTATGCCTGGTTCCTGACTCCTTTCTCTCCGGTGTTGTCCCCCAGCTCTGTTTTCAAGTTGCCATGAACCAAGCAACTTTGCTCCACCACACCAGTCTGCCTTGATGCCCCTGCCTTAAAATCAGCCAATGAGCAAGTTCTGAAACTATGAGCCAAATAAACCTATCCTCATTTAAATTGCAGGGGTCAGGTATGTTGTCCCAGCAACAGGAAAACTGAGCAATACAAATGTCTACTGAAGTATTTTTCATGATATTCTCAAAATGGAAACAACACAAGTATTTATCAACTGGTGAATGGATAATCAAAATGTACCCTATCTATACAGTGGAATATACTATCAGTCAATAAGAAGACGCTACTGACGTATTTTCTGACATGGACTCAAACTACTTACTCTGAGTGAAAGAAGTGAGATGCAAAGGACATATTATATGATTCCATTTATATAAAATTTCCAGAAAAGGCAAATCACTAACAATAGAAAAGACTGGTGGTTTCCAGGGGCTGGAGGGGAACAAAGAGTGACTCTGGTAAGGTCAGAGGGACTCTTTGAGGTGAGAGCTGTATAGCTCAGTAACTTTACTAAAAGCTGGTGAATTACACACTTAAACTGAGTGAATTTTATGACATATGAATTATGCTTCTGTACAACTGTTTAGGAAGTAGGGGGATCTTTCTCAAAGGGGAAGGAGATCAAGAGGTGGACGGGGTGGGCAGGGAAGAAAGGGAAAGGGGATGAAAAAAGGAATTAAGATGGGTTATGTACATGGGCCAACTCCACACAAGGAATGAAAACATTATGTACTGCAAATATGGACGAATAAAAAAAATGATCAGGAAAAAATAAAGAAGGTCATGTGTCAGAAGAAAAAGAAAAAAGAAAAAGTGACAAGCTTTTGTGGAGGCAAATTTCAAAGCAAACAGCTGAGAGTAAACTGAGGCAAGGAAAGGCCCTGGCTCTGGGGTGGACCCTGTCAGCTGGCAGAGTACTTAAGATGCTGGTGATGACACTCTCCATCTGATAAGTCTTCAGATAACTGCTCCTTTCTGAGTTCGGAGAAGTTCCACAAAACCTACAGAGAAGTAGCTAAAGCAAATACCTACGGCAATCATTACTAATCACAATCAGAGAAGCCAGGTCCTAGAGGCAGATGATGGAAGGAGGCAATAAAATGCTACCCCCCTCAAGTGACAAGTTTATGCGATTAGTTCTCAATTCCTCACCTTCTGAATAAGAAATGGCTGAGAAGTTAAGAAAAAATGCTAAGGAAAACAGAGTTTGAGATGCGGAAAGAAATCTAAGAGGATAAAAGGATATCTTACCAACATGCTGAAAGAAAACAAGTTAAATAAAGCAAAATGAAAGCCTATCTTTCCACAAGAGAAGGGGATAGAATATACAGTCATCATCATCCTTGCCCAAAAGAAAGCATTACCGGATGAATACCATGACGTTTTCTCACTTGACAATCAGGATGGGTGCAGGGGACCTTTTAATTGGGGCCTAGCTTTAGGATTTCATTCTCATTCCTCAGGGATCTCTATTACCAAGTTACCTACAGTACCTCCTATCAGGAAATGAAACTGCTCGCTCTCACAGTCATCCACAAAAATAGCAGGAAAACAGGTTAGAGGGGGATTTGCTGTATTTTTCTGGTCAGCAACCGTCAGCGACTCCCTTTGGTTGGTTGGGTTTGTTTTTCTCAGATACTGCATCAAGAAAATAGAAATGAAAACCGTTGAACACAGCGGGAAGAATGAAATAAATCTGAAAACCACTTCCAACTGTTTTTATGTGAGCACTTCTAAAACTCTAGGATAATCCTGTATCTTCCTGTAACAGCTACGAAAGGTTCCTTTCATTTTTTTGTTTGTTTGTTTTTTACGTTCAAGCCTAATACATGTGTTTGCAAGTTAACTAAATTATATCAAGCATGGAAAAGCAGGTGAGCCCTGGCAGATTCCCCATTGTGTTTACAGCCGTTTTCGCTGTCTATCAATAGCTGCAATCTAAACGGGCTCCCTGTGCTGCGGTCAGCTTCCCTGGAGCCATTCTATCTCCCAGGGAGACAGGTGTGGCTTTGTGCTCTCAGCTCACTGACACTGGGCAGAAACTAGCTCCCCTTTCCCAGCTCACTGTCGCGGCCACACTGCACTTCTTTCATTTGTGTCTTTGCTTCCAGACATATTTGACCACCCTGCTGTCCAGAAGTGTTCATCACGCTTCTCGCTCTAATAAAGACATCAGCTCGGCGGCCACTCCAGAGCCAGTGTTTACCAGTACCGTAAAGGGGCAGCAATATGTTTTCTCCTTCCTAGCTTTAGTTCTGTCTTGCAGAGGCACAGAGAGGTGGATGGCTTTTAAATACCAGCAAAGAACACTGGCCCAAGACCATACTGTTAACGTGCAATCAATGAGACACAGAAGCCTAAATATCACACAGTCTCTCTTACAAGAGAAACACTAAGCATAAATAAAGAGCAAAACAAAAGATAGATGATAAGAAACAGAGGTAGATCTTTTGCAAAAAGGAAAGGGGACCAAGAAATGGAGAGAGGCAGCAGGAAGGGAAAGGGGTAAACAAATAACTAAGAAGGGTTATGTACATGTGCCAACGCTGCACAATATAATCGTTATGCACTGCAGACATATACTAAATGAAAAAAAAAAAGACTGTCTTGATCTTAGTCTTGGAAATGAGAGCAGAAGCAAATGGATTATGTCCAGTTTATGCAAAATGAAGGGGACGTGGCACACACACACAGAGAAAAAACTTTAAAAAGGATATCACAAAAAGGTAAAATAAACAGGACTGAATGATACTTTTAAAGATTTCTATTATGAGACATGAAAGCTTCTTTTATTTTGTTTTTTTCTTTACAGAAACTTCGTCAATACTGAGAGCCCAAATTAGCCAAAACATCTTAGGGTTTAGGGTAAAATATATGTATGTTTACCAAGTGTGCACGTGGATATAACATCCATGCGTGATATGTGTATATACATTTCTATATCTATATCTACCTATACTTTCACTTATTCATCTCCTAGGAGGTATATGTCTAGAAATATTATTATTTATGGACCCCTCTCTCTCAAATGTACCAACTCAATTATAATGTGAAAGTTCATTAAATGTTCTTAAGGATACAGTTTGTATCACTTCTAAGGAAATAATTTTACTTAGGATTAATGTAGTATTGTTAATATATTTAAGGGATTTATTATTATGTATTTATTATTTTGAAGACTAATAGGATTGAATATAAAGCTGAACTGAAATCATCCTAATTAAATAAAATTACTGCTATGGAGAAGTAATAATAAATAAGTATTTTTATGCCCTGGAGACCACTTAACTTGATTCTCCTTTATTATTTTTAATTGTATTTTTATCCCCACATTGCAGATAGGAAAACTGAGTTTAGGGTGAAGCAAAAATTTTCCAAGATGTTGCAATAGCAATAATTTAAAATTTCTACTTCACAATCTTAATTCCAAAACCAAGGTGGTAAAATTTGATGGGATTTTGAATAATTTTTGTAGTCTCTCTGCATGATCATATGAAAAGATCTGAAATATGCATGTTTAAAGATTGTTAAACGCAAAAGACTCTCTTCTGATGGGAGCTAAGGGCGCCCTTATATCAATCTGCTCTAAATTTCTCCTTCCGAGTTTTGAAGTCTGTGTTAAACATAAAAGGTGTCAAAGACAAGAAGTGTTCTTTATAACTGGTATTGAAAACCTGTAAGAGAGAAATCCTATACCTCACTGAAAACCTCTCCTCACACCTTCGAGACTCTGGGTTTTTGGCACAGCAAAACGTGTTTGCCTACTACACAGAAATAGCTGAAACTTGCTACATTATAACCTTTCAACTCTATCATCTTTTTTACAGTTATAAGGGTTTTCACTCCTGGTACTCTGGGTACCCAAAAGGTATGATGCTGGTTCTGGAGGGATATTTGGTCCCGGCTTTCATTGTTTCTTTTGTTAGTCTTACACCTCGGTTCTAGGTAACTTCTAGTCTAATTTGATCTACAATGCAGCATAGTCAATGGTGGTGGGGAGCCCCATGCCCCATCAAAGCCAGTGAATCAACTTACTATTTTATGTGGCATTTCCTTTTCTAATCTAATGACCGGATCAAATACATGATAGTTACTACTGGCTTTGTTAGGCACTGTTGGTCCATTTACCATCAATCTCTGGTTGACCTCTCTTGTTTCTTTACTCAACACTCTGACTCTGCTTAGGGGAATCCCTCCTGTCTCTCAGCTGGTGGTTTCCAGTAGAGGTGTTTCCACTTCTGGTCTCTGCCCACTGGACCCTGGACACAGACTTGGTTAACAAGAGTATCGCCTGCCACTGATTGTAATATTGGGGCCAAGGATGGGCCAATCAGAAAAACAACCATCTTTGCTTCTTTCATGTTACTGCAGCGAAGAAGAGAATCTTTTCTGACACAAAGCTAAAAGAATGTAAACTTGGAGGGGAGGTACTGATGCACAGAGGAGAAATTCAGCCTAAGATCAATGCTAATACACAGGAAAACCAAGCTGAAAAGTGGCAAGAACTTGAATTCTGACTGAATCAGAGGAGCCTCTGATGTGTCTGCAGGCAGACATATCTGAAAATAACCATTTGTCCTTCCAAAATATGCATCCAAAAGAGAGTTTAAAAAAAGAAAATTTAAGCATTTCAATGTAATTTTTACAGCTTTTGAAAAATATAGACTTTAGCGGCCACTCCTGGCCCCTAGACCTGTTTAATTAGAACCTCTGGCAGTTGGGCCCCGGCATCCACATACTTAGTGACTGCCTCAGTTCTCGTGATCAGCTAATATAGGGGACGATCCAGAGCATTCACCTAAGGATCTCACTCTTCCAACATCTGTAGGCTGGACACAGCTCCCAGACTCCCTGGAGGCTTCTCAGAGAACAGAGCATCAATCAAGTAGGCAGAGGGCCATGTCATTGTCCTTCTGGTGGTTGTCATGGCACTGCCTTTCTCTCCTCAGGTCAAGACAGAAGAGACTGCAAGTATGTGGGAGAAACTTTTATGAAAAAAGGGCTTTTTTTCCCCCTCTTGCTTCTCAATAACCTCCTGGGTAAATTAAAACTGCCTCTCATCCCATCTGTGTTCTGGAAAGTTTGGGGTTTACTTTCCTGGCACCTGTTTGCTTAGGACTGGTCAGTAAAGAATGAGCTGATCAAATTTAACGAGGAAGAGAACACCTGAGATCTTCCCAAGTGGAATTTCTTTCATTGTGTTTGAAAATTCAGGTAACCTATGTGGAAGGAATTGAGTTTGTCTATTAGAGCTTAGGACGTGGGGCAAGGGGTTATTATAGGGACATAGGTTCCTAACATTTAGTAAACAGAAGGAAGGTGTAGATTTTCAGATCTCAGTTGATTGGGTGAGTTTCTTTTCCTGTTTTAATAAAGCAAGAAAATGACTCCAAATTTACCCTCCCATGTTTCTGATTGGTTTCTAGGGGCTCTCTTCAGCAAGCACAGTTGTTTAGAAATGTTGCAATAACCCAAAACCTTCAGGCAAGATTTTGAAATTATTTAAGGCCTATAAATGTGGTCACCATTTCAATTCTAAGAATAGGTTAGTCCAGTGTGGCCATCCCATCCAAAAGAGGTGGTGGTTTATTTTCTAAAATTATCAACCTTTTTGCATACCATTAGATATTCTAGGCCAATTTTCACTAAAAGTCAACATTTTCCTGCCAAAATTTTACATAAGGAGCAAGTAGATTGCAGGAATAGCATTTTACCTCTGATGGCTGTACCACTTAGGGAAATAGCCACAAACAATATGGATTCAGGTAATTCATTTAAGACCTTTTCAAAATGGGCAAGAAGTTATGACACACAAGTTGCATGAGGTCTTCTGGGTATGTCACGGTTATTGGTCCCACAGAGCTCATCCCTTTGTGTCATCCTTAACGGGCTTTTGTGGGCAAGTTGTCTGCATGGACAAACCTGTCCACTGAGATGAAAACAGATGTGTTCTTCTTTCCTCACAACATCCCACACTTTCTGCTTTTGGACTCACACCTTGATGACTTCTTGTCACTTCTGACTAAGTTGGATGCAGAGCAAAAGGCGAACACAGAACACAGCATTTCCTAATGTAATAGAGTCATGACTGTATTGTCACCAAACAGGTTCAAGCTTTCCAAACATCAGTTTACGATTAATAAAAATTCCCACACTCAAATAATTACTTTTGGCAGATGCTCTGCAACACCCAGTTCGCTGACAGCTCACTTCTCCAAACAGGAGTGTCCCCTGGGTGGCACAAATTTTGGTGGGGAACTTGCAGGAGACCTAAGGTTAGCTGCTCGAAGGTGCGCCCTGTAGGGCCCTTCTCCATGCCGATGCTGGTATGAGTTTCATAACACCCTCGTTAACATTTTTGCAGGCTAAAATAATCACAGTCATGCTCTTTGGCATAGAATTTTGAGGTTTGTGAGAAAAGAATCTTGGTCCCATTCTCAGCCCATGTCCATGTGGAGGCGAGGTGGCATTTTACAGACTTATGTTTTGGTTAGGCTTCTCAACTTTTAAAAGAGTTGTCAACTATATTCCCATCTCAGCTGAGGCTGGAAGCATGGTCTGTCCCTAATTGGCAACAGAATATTTGCACTCCAAGTACTTGTCAAAAGAGGATAACGCTGAATGCTTGCTGCCCAGTGCCTATCAAAAATCAGTCGAGAGAAATCGTATTTATGGAAGGTTGCCTGAAGGACATACATTCCTTTTTAGAGCCTCTAAATTTTATTTTCAGAGTTAGCCAAACCATTTGAGAGTAACATACTTAAGCCCTATGGCTATGTCCCCTCAAAATAATGGTTATTTGTGGCCGCACACCTTGTACCAACAGACAGAGGTGCTTTTCACACATTAGCAATAATCTTTAAAATGATCATGCAAGAGAGGAGTTAATGTCTCTGTTTTCCAGATCAGGAAACACTCCCGGGATCTTCAAATCACTTGCCCACGGCCACTCAGCAAGCCAGTGGCATTTTATATAATTCACAGGAAAGTCTGTCTGGTTTCAAAGTCCATGCCCTGGGTATAGAGTTAGAGTTGCTGTTTTACTGAGCTGCATTTTGGTGCGGCAGCAGCAGCCTCTACTGAGGAAAACTGGGAGAAACATTGCTATGAAACAGCACTGCGTTTAACTCGGGAGAGCTTGCTCGCATTATACAGCGTCAATTTATGGAGGCTCTCGAACACCAGTTTCTTAAGTCTTAGTGTTGGAATGGTTGGGTTTTTACTGAGCAATGCACAGGCTTAATATAAAAGTATTAGGAAGACTGTGAATCGTGTCACGGGGAGGGTTTCCCTCATTTGCTTTCTGGGGAGCCCAGATCGCACATTTTGACCCTCTTCTGTCTAGTACTTAAAGCTATGCATTTTATGATCCATTTTACCACCAGAATTATCTTATTTGTCAGTCCACTCTCTAACCCTGTGATCCCTTTACTTACATACTTGCTATACTGCCTGTATTTTTGTAATCCATTTTCATTAGTTTCATGGTTCTTTTCAACACAGATAAGATCCAAATAGGAAGCCTACACTTACTAAACATTTAATGTGCTTAAAGCACTGTACCTAATGGCTATGGATATAAATATGCTTAAACTTTATAGATTATAATTATTATGAATTAGGTCATACTAGCCCCATTTTATAGTTGAAGAAAGCAGGGTTCAGAGAGGTTAGGAAAGTCACACAGCAGAGCCAGATTTCTGGGTTATTTCAGAACCAGAACTTGGAACTACTGTGAATGGATCTCTTCAACCTCACATCAGGACCCATTAATGGGCACAGACAGACATGATAGGATGGGAATAAAAGGAGAACTGGGTGAGGAGAACAGGGAAGATGGGAAAAAGAAGTCCTAAGTGAAGAAAGGAAGCAAACAAAAACAGACGAAAGACAAGTTAGGTAGACAAAACATACAAACAATAACGGCAAAGAAAAGGGACAGAGTTGAGATGGGTTACCACTCTGCCTCACAAGCGTTCATTGTCTAGATTCTCTAGAATGATCTTTTTAAAGTTTCGAGTCTCAGTATTATCCACACCCCAATGCCAGCTCTTTACTGTCAGCTTCTAGAGCTCTCCTTGCCTGAACCAATCACTCATTTGTGTGCATCTGTTACTCGGGGTTGTCAATCACAATGCAAATACCTGAGTATCTCCTACCACGCCATGGGACAGGCCACACTCTTCACAGCACCTACCATATGCATATTCATTTCCACAGAAAAGCTGGCTTTTCTAAAATTCCAAATAAGCCTACTAACATCCATAGACATAAACAAACATCCACAGAACATTCAAACAAACACATTTAAAACCAACCTCTTAGGCTTTCTGACACTAGTAAAAGAAAACATAACCTTTTAGTGTCTTTCCACAGGATGGGGGGGATGGAGAAGGTGAATGTCAAGAAAGTCAGTCTGGAAACATAGCTATTTCCACGGGTTTGTAAGTTACATTTCAACATCTAGTTTATGACTAGCTGTCCAAAAACTTTTAAAGTAGCCCCCACTGCATCAGGAAACAGCTTCCCTGCTTTTACTTTGGAACTGAACATTTATTTTTCAGTATTAAAAATGGACATCTCCCAGGGAGTTTGAGGGAATCTGCTATAGAGTCAAGGGTGATGTGGATTTTAAGAGCTCACACTGGAATTTCTGAGGAGTCTATCAATTTGCCAGCTGGAAACATCCTTGAGATTTAATAGTTATCATCCTGATGGTCTTTGAGAGAACTGTGTTGTATAATGGCTTATTTCTTTAGGTTCCATTTGGACCCAATGTTCCAAATATAAGAATTTCCTTTGTGTTTTATTTTTGACCAAATCTAATTCTTTTACTAAGTTGGTTCTTCCTGAAGGACTTACATACTTGGGGTGAATATTCCTTATGTTTCTCCTGGGGGATGATACGCTAGGATCACACCTCTCCATGGGACCCACAGACAAGGTGGGTCATTTCTTAAATTTCATTTGAATCATTTTAGACACTGGGAAGATCTAAAGAATGGTGAAGTGAGCCCTGGGTTTGGTCTGAGGGCCAGTCCCAGTTCCACTCCCTATGAAGTAGAATATCTTGGGTGAACTATGGCTCGACCAAACATGTGAGACTGTTTTGAAGGTAATGGATGTGAACATGCTTTGTAAATGGTAAAACATTAACAAATTAAAGATAATTAGATCCAGGTCCATGTCCATATATATCTACATACAAATAAAAGACTCTGGGTTTTCATTCTGCTGCTACCAATTAAGTAACATGTATCGAAGGCTGTTAGATTATCAGAACACATTGTACCGTAGGCTTCTTTCAAGTGGTGACTACTGAAGCACAAGGTCAAGATCAACAATTCAAAAGCAACGTTAGAACTAAGCAACATTGCCAGCAGACTGAGACTGAGAGTTAAGTTGGTAAGCAGGCACGCCAAGAACAATTCCAGATGCTAAGACCAGCATACGATCATAGGCTAATATAATTCAGCACTGACAAAATCAAGTCTAGGATATTCCTGAGAAGGGCAAAATGGGCCACCAGATTATGTTCTGGTTCATCCAATTTTCCATCTCTGAATGTGCAACAGGACTTCCAAACCACTGCTATAGATTTGCAACTTGTAAAAAACCATATTGTTTTGTCTTTTGCAATCATATACAAATAAAAATAGGTGCACAAGGAATTGGATAAGATCTGATGTGCTTTTTAGACTCTCAGATGTAAATGCCAGAAATAATTTTTGCAAGTCCTGTAAGGACACTCTGAGAATTCTCTTCTCACAACTGACCGACACCTGACATTTTAGCCATTAACCGTGGTGCGCCATCCTTTCTACGGGACCCATTTTTAAAAGTCAAATGTACTTAAGAATTCTTTATCTAATGTAATTCACCTAAGCTTTAATGAATTTTATTTTAAATGCTCTTTACAAATTACACTCAGGAGGACATGTTGAAGAATGTAAATGTCCAACGATTTCATGGGAACGAAGTATTTCTGCATTTCTGAAGCAAAGGTATTATTTTAGGCTCCTAAATTTGTAAGTCATTAAGTCTGGATATGTTCATTTTCTGGTGGTATTTTTGGTATTCAGTTCTTTCAAAAAACAAAAAGATGAGGGGAAAAGTGTTAATTTCAGTAATATTCAAGCTAGAGAGAAAGGAAAAGGCAAATTCTGAAGAGGAAACACTTTCATGGAATCCTTCACTGGTCAAGCAGTGTCCTAGGACAAGCTTCCTTATGAACCTGCTGATGCTTGATTAGAGTATTAAAAGATTTCAGAAAAAACGGGGCAATCCCAAGGGTTCTACAGTTTCTGTGGTATTCTTAATTAATTCCACTTTGAGTTCATTATTCAACAGCTGCTTTAGGAAAATAAAAGGTCTGCATCTCGCCACAAATGTTTGAGAGTTATTTTATAATGCAGTCCCTCCTTGCATAAGCCATGTGTTGAGAACTAGATTAAGAAAAGATACAATGAGAAGCTGCTTCCATTGCCAGAGGAATTAGAAAAATTCTCCAGTCTTACCTATGTGCTCTTCAGTATAAAAAAAGAACATTCGCAAATTACCAGCCACATTCTCCCAGAGAAGATGGAGAATTCTTTTTGTTTCAAAGCTTCCTTTCTACCCGAGGTTATTTTGCTGGAAATATGTCTGATTTCTTTGATGGACAATTTAAACATTTAGATCCTTCTCCATCAATGGCTTTGAAAAAAAATCCACTTGGCTTCTTTGACCAACAGTCTGCAATTTATCCTTTGACATCTTCCCTCAGCCATCGTGACATAGGCTCCTACCTCTCTTGTGTGTGAGACCCACGCATGCACTTCCTTTCAGAACGACTTCGTGCCAAGGGGTCTGGTTCCGAGCACCACCTTGAATTTTGGCTGCCCAGTCGCCCCTTGTATTTACAAAGTCTGAATTTCCCGTGGGCCCTTGTAGTGCAATTTTTGACACATCATTAAGTTGCCTTTCCACTGGGAGCCTAAGGGCATATTCCATCTGGCTGAGAAGAGTGCCTAAATAACGGTTAAAACACGCGTCATGAGCTACAAGGGGCTTGTTTGCCAGCAGGGCAAACAGTTCACTTTAGCTCCAGCGCTACCCTGCAACAGGGTGGGTAGAGTTAATGAGATAAGCACACACTGCAAGCAAGTTGTTCATCTTCGTCTTCAAGCATCTAAGAGCACAGTTATCTCAGTAGGATGGTGCACCCTGGAGAGTTACAAATATCTTTCAGAAAGGTAAAGAAAAGCAGTCAAGGAAAAACAAGAAAGAAGGAAAGACAAAAAAGCAAAAACAAAAACAAAAACAGAAGCAAAAGAAAGTTAGGAACATTGTTTTTTAAAGTACAATTTTGACTATACCAGAACTTATTGAATCAGGCCAATAGTTCTGTGTGCCTTTTTCTGCAATATGTGGTTTTAATTGTATGCAGATTTATTCTAATGTTATGATGCTAATCAACCTGTGTAGCTATAATAAAATAAAGGCGATGTCAACACCTCATCAACTAGTCACACTGTTTCTTTTATCCTAGACACTGTACCTCTGTACACAACACCAAAGTACTATAAAAATTATTTATACAAATAAACTATTATCTGAAGACTGAAAAGGCATAATAAATTATGTGTAATATGGCCCAGTTATGTGGTAATTTCTTTGTTTTAATTATTTGTATGGTTTTAATGAAGGGGTTGCTAGAAGGTGGAACCATTTTTATTTTTAATGGAAAAAACAAATTTGTTTTTTTAAAGAATGAAAACAAAGATAATTATCTATTAAATTAGAGACATACTAATATATGCATGCTCTTAAATTATTACCAGTATTATTACTTCGTTTGTGCTATTAAAACTTTTCTCTCTGAAGCTCTGATGTTGGCTATTTAAGTTATTTTTCACATCTCTGTTAAATGTATTAATATCTTGCTGTTCATCAAGTGCCAAAATAAAGGTTAAAAAAGTTCCCTAGTTTATCTGCTGAAGAAAAATTGGGGTGGGTGATGACAACTACGATCTTTCAAGACGCAGTTTACGAATGCATAATAACCTAAGAAAGTGAGAAAAAAAATAGATTTATCAAGAAAAGAGAGAACTAGCCTAAATTCAACACAGCAAATCAGCAAATTTCTTCAGGGAAAGACATCAAATTTGAAAGGCATCAATACTTTTCTGCTGTCACCAAACTGTTATTTATGCTCATGTACCAGCTGGATTTGTGTATGTGCGTGCATAATCTTTTTCTCACCACTGATGTCATCATTAAAGCTGTGCAAGAATTTTGATTTTTTTGCTTTGCACAATCTTCAGGAGAGACTTGGACGTGATGGTGAAAGTTTGTGACAAGTTCATAAAAGTAAGAAATGCAGGCTTAAGGCAGTGAAATTTCACCATGGCAAAATGGACTCAGCTTTGCTAAGTGTGTTATTTTGCCTGTTCAGTTCTCACTGAACAGACCACACAGAACAATTACAGGGAAACAGACAGTTAACCATTTTCTTGGGGGTTGGGGGGTAGAAAGGGATTTAATATACAAAACACTCTCCAAGACTAACTGTTCTTTTAAAATATTCAAATACATTCTAGAATTTCAAGACATACACAGTATTTTTTTTTTTTAACACTGTAGAAAGACACTAGCCACTAGACATGAGATTGATTCTCTGGCAGAAACTAGAACTGCTTTGTATTGCTTAAACCTTATTATGAGATTTATAAAGGCTTCAAGACACTACAATTTTAGGAATCTTTGTTTATGAAATCTCAAAAGTGCAGCCAATTAATTTTCAGAGCAGCAGGCAATCACCAGGAACAGCAGGCAGTGCGGCCCACCCCAAGGAAGACAGGTCACTTCGCAAGACGAAGCTGCTCCTCCAGGACAGGGGGTCTTGGCTCACACAGGTGGCGACCTGCACAGCCTGGAGGATGGGAATTGGGGGGTCCCTTCCTGTGCCATTTACTCAGCCATTTCTCACTTGTCAGATAGTTCCTTAAGTCGGGAAATGGGCTCTTCTTACTCTTTCCGTAAGTTCTTAGTTTTTTTTTTTTTTTCCAGAAACAATCTAACCATAGATAATGTATCTCAAGCAAAATGTCATCGAGAGACCTACTAAGTGGATTAGCAGAAAATAGACAGTTAACTTTCTCAACTTCCTCAACCATCCAGACATGCGCAAGTTTGAGCATTTGAGCACTTGGGATTTTGAAAGAGAAGGTTAAACTGATTTTTATCAAGTGATAGACATCCTTTTTTAAAAAATGCGTTTTCTTACTGTGTTCTCCCCAGAGCCTGCAAAATAAGTGTGAGTTTCCTCATTCTGTGGGGCCAGGGGATTAAATACAGCGGGGCTCTACCACTAATTCAAACCCCCAATTCTTTCCTAAAATAATCTCTTTTTTTATAATTTGAGACAGGGTCTCATTAAGTTGTCCAGAAAGAACCCAACTTGTGTTCCTTCTGCCTCAGCTTCCTGAGTGCTGGAATTACAGCTGTGTGCCACCATATGGGGCTAAGTTTCCCCATTCTGAAAAAGAAGGTAACTGAAGATCAAGATGACATCATTGTCCAAGGTGAGAAATATAACAGAAAGAGAAATGCAGTGGTCTGGGTATAATACAGATCTGTCCTCCTAGTAACTAACTAGTGACAGTAGGCAAGTGACAGCATCTCTAGGCTTTCTTGTCCTCATTCTCATAGGGTTGTTTGTTGAGAGCAGAGAGGCTATGCACAGTGACTCTGGGAGCTGTCCATAATACATGCTCATTACACAGACTGCTTATGCCTCTGCTGTGATGCCCAGGATTTCCATAACCTTACCATAGCATTGTTTTTCTCAGGAGAGTTGTAATGGGTATCCAGGCCTGTCCTACTTCTTGCCTTTTCCTTAATGTAAAGCTTGAGAATGGATTATGGGTAGGAGTGAGTGAAGGAATAAACCCATCTGTGTGCTTGCACTGTGCCTCTCCCAGGTGCCAAAGGTATATGAAATGCTAACCAGTCCTAAAGGGTTTCCCATCCAGCTGGGGAGAGAAAACACACACACAGGACCGACTGAATACATAAAACATGATACTGTTTGTAAAGCAGCAGAATAAATGGTAAAGATAGAAAGCACTTTAGGAGTTGAGGGGTTTTCATTACTGCATTTCTTCACCTTCTCGTCTCCTGTGATTTTCTGGTTACCATGGAGGCCGAAATCAACTCAGATTCTTTATAAAGACACTCAGGGTTGAGGTTTAATGCTAGAAGGTTTGTACTATGAAATTCTCTTTCCTCAGTGGTTTTATGATTCACAGTCTAAGCCTGTGTCTTTGGAATAGATTTAAAAGACCCACCTGATTGCTCAGGGTTTTGTCCTAAGCTGTAACCTTAGTTTCTTACAGAAACAAGAGCTGATAAAATTTGCAATTTCATATTTATAACACCTTTGCCTTTTCTTAGACAAAGGGAGAAGATAAGGAAGGGAATTATTGGATCTTGCTCTGTGGTTTAAAATTCATAGACCTAAAAACTGTGAGGCCATTTGATCTCCAGAAAGAAAGAAATTTTAATTAAGGACATGTTGGGCTGTATACAGGCATCATTAGTTAGGCCAATCTTAGAGACCTTCTTTTCCCTAAAAGCAAAACTCCTTGTTGGAAATCTGACTTCTAAACTCTTTCCAGGGAGATTCTATGTGTTCTCAGAAACAAAAACGAGTCCCTCACTGGGTAAGGAGTTTGTGTGTCCATGCACAGTGGTTAAGAACATAGCAAGTTTGGATAAGAATCTCTCATCTACCAGTTATGAGTTATGGATTCCTGAGCAAATCACTTCTCTGGCCTTTGGACTCATCAGTGAAGTAAATAACAGAGTAGCTATTATTCGATACTGTCATGAGAGTTAAAGAGTTGCTAGTCATGGAGTCTGTAAAACAAATCCAGAGGGAGGGTAAGCACAGTTTAATATAGATGAACTAAGTCAGTAAAAAAGCTTCACTTCCTTGCCCATATCTGGAGCTCATTTTCTTTAAGCATCTCTTTTGTCAAGGGGATGAGAAAATAAATACCTGAAATCTAAAGCACTAGGGTTAGGGTGGCCATGAGCAGCTGGGACTTGTTCATTGATCAGTCATCTTCTAGAGTAGGATGAGCCTTCCCAAGGGTTCTGAAGTCAAGTTACTCATAGAACCCATGCAAGGGTAAAGTATTAGCTTATGCAAATACGATCGCAAGGAGTCAGAAAGGCAGACACCCTGCGGCACAGCACTTGGGACTTTGGCAATGTATTTAATCCTTCCTTCACATACCACAACTTGATGTAAGGCAGTGATTTGTTAACTGGGTCATCTGTAACACATATCCCTTCCTTTTTTTGGAAATACACCTGTTTCTGGGATTTGATTTGGCTCCTAATCCAAACAGACCTCCAAGTGCTCTGAAACAAAATCAACCTAAAATTATACACTTATCTAGAGTTACATTTAGGCCATATGGTTTAAGTTGTCCAAATGTCACAGAAGCAACAGCAGCAGCCATCATCATACTTTACACTTACCCAGCATCTCTCCTGCTAGAATATTATGTAAGTTATAAAAGTTTCATTAAGGCAGAGGTGTTAACCCTAACTTCAAAAGGGCAGTCACTTAACTGCTGCGTTTCGGTTTAGCTCTGTTTCCTAGCAAAGTGCTACATAAGAGCTTCTCAAACGTCCATGACAGTCTCAGTATTCTTAAAACTGACAATTTCTCATCTGTGAATTCCCATCATGTTAAAGACAGGTGGGAAGCATATAGGACTAACTGCTCCTGGGGCTCTGAGAAATCTCTGAACTAAATTAGTAAACTCACGGCATGACAGTCACAGAGCAATGGCTGGAACGTCGCTTCCAGAAAAACCTATAAAATGCATTTGAAAAGTTTGAACAAAGAACACATCTCTGGGTTTTTAGTCATCTAAACCTAAAGTTTTATATCAAACTACCAGATTTTTTTTAGCATCCAGGACTAGGCCAGATACCAAAGAGGTTCTCAATAAATAAATACCGAATGCACAAATCGATGAATTAAATGCAGAATCATCCTGTTGCAAGTGCCATGATCAGAGAGGACTATAGTACATATATGGAGTAGATGTGATGAATTTAGGCATAGAATAGGCAGGGAGATGTTGCCAGGCAAGGAAGATGATGATAGTTACCAGGGGCGGATATGACGGACTGAACAGATCCTAAGAGTATGGATACCTAAGCTTTCTTATTATAGTGTGATTAAGGACAAAATTCCATAATATATTTGCCTACTATTATTTGGTATTTAATAGTATTTTTATGGTATTTAATATCTCTCAAATTATCAGGGTGAAATATTGTAATGATCAGTGCTTTCTTGCTTATTAACCAACTAACCAAGAAATGAACTGATTGAGTAGGCCATATGCTAGGTGCTAGGACACAGACATAAATACTCCCATGGCCAGTAGCTCACAGGGAAATGCAAAGCTCAGAATCCAGCCTTAAAACATGTCCCAGCTTTTGTTCAGTCCTGGTCCTTTGCTATCATCTCCCAGTTGAAAATATCATAGCCATGCAGAGAATTTTACAATCTACTGTAAAGAAGCCCTTAGGTAAACAGTGCACTACTTCCAGACTCTGCTTTTTCTGCTAATCCAGAAACACATGAAGCCAATGTGTAGTATATCCTAGGAGCTGAATTTCCACACTTGAATATGAAAGCATGCCAGGGTTTACACAGTGTTGTGCTGAGGGTATGCTGAGATAAGGCTAAACAAGACAGGAAATTTTTTCTTAAGATTTGTGAAGCAGGCATGAAAAGTTTCAGCATAGAATGGCTAAGTCAAATATATTTAAAAATAATACAAGGGACTTCAAAATCAATTTCTTGCCCACCATAGTTTCTTTCAGGCTGAGGGCCTCCCAGTCCCCTTACTGATGGGAAGTAGTGAGAAGCAACCCCGAACAATGGATTTGAAGTCTGGCTTTTGTGCTTCCCAACTCTATGATCTCAGGCAAATTTCTTTTGCAGAGCTTTGATTTTTTTCACTTCTATGGAACACTCAAATAGCAGCACCTTCTTTAAAAGATGATTGTAATGATCACATGATGACATTTGCACACTGCCTAGCATATAATATATGCTCAATAAATATTCATTCTCCTTAATTGAAAGAAACTAATTCACAAATCAAATTCTAGGATTTCTATCCCCTCATTCAGTATTTAATTATGTCCTCTGGTGATAATTAGAGATCTAGAGCAATGACCTCGGGGCGAGCACTGGAACTATGGCTGCATGTGACACGCCCCAAGGGACACAAAACCAAAGCCTTTGAATCACCCTGCAGTCACCAGGAGTGAATCCTCAATGCCAAAATGGGTTGGGCTCAATGCATCACCCACCTTAATCTCAGCTAACGTGGCTGGGAAAATCCTTCTTTCCTCTAATCTCAGGGGGGAGTCTTGGGTAATCTGACAAAAGCTGACAGTGGAAGAAACAGTAAAGGGACCATCTCCTTTAAGAGCTCAATACCAGATAAAAACAGAACACAACTGACATATAGGGAAGAACAGGGAGATGAAAAAGAAATAACTCCTCCTTCTCTTTTCTCATTCTTAAATTGGAACATTAGGGGCTTTAATGTGCACTGCTCTGGGTTTCTTAAGGCCCTCATCCTTTCCTTGTAACATTTTCATTTTCTTTTTATTTCTTATTTGGGGCTAGGAGAAGAGAAGAGCATCACACTCTATACTCAAACACCTGGTCTATGCCAGCAAATGATTTCAACTCACTGGACTTAGTTTCCACTCTTAAAAATGAGTTTTATCATGAACTGGAGTACTCTTGTAAGAATAAAACAGCAGAATATTGTTGAAATGTAATTTAGACAACGTCT
>RJWT010002132.1:0-42626 GCA_004365215.1 Cuniculus paca
ATAACTGCAAATATAAAATGCTTCATTAAAATTTAAAAGTTATACTACAATTATATTTATATACTACAATTATATTTATAAGATCACACAAATAAGTGGTACTTTAAACAGTAATAATCCTGTGATCATATTATTATTAAAGAGACATACATGGCTGTTATTTTAACTATGACATGGAAAGATGGCATCTTGATTTTAATAGATATTAGACTGCATTTTGGATATATAATCACTAATCATAGTGTTTGAACTAAATGATGGTTTGCATTGCTTATGATACACACACACACACACACACACACACACACACACATATATATATTTGAAAAACCTTCTAATTTATTTTGTTTAGTGTAACAACCTGGAAGATACACTTCAGATTTGAATAGAGTGTGACTGGAAGTCTGACATGTGTTGTAAAGAGATTGCTGGAAATGGAAGAAAGAGATCAGATGGGCTAAACACATTGCTAGAAGAAGCTGCTATGTTAACTCCCACAAAAAAGATGCCACACTGACTTTCCTGAGAGAAGTAATGTGGGCTTTATGGGTGACAGTTGTGGTGTGTGGGTCGAGAAAACAGTCTCCAAAATATTACACATCTTACCAATAAAGTTGTTCTACAAGTGCTAAGAAATCCTTCTGGATATAGTAGTGTGACTTACTATAAAAAAAAAAAATCTTGTACCTGAGAGCACATGTACACACACTCACATAGATCTTCAGTTTCTTTTCCTTAGATGATGCATGAATTACAAATTTTAGAAGTTATATGCACTGTATGTCTGCAGTGCTATAGGAGAACAGTTTGAAAATGAAGAAATTGTTTTCTACAAATAGTCTATCACCCTATCTGCGCTTCCGTCGATGGAGCTGTCTGTCCTCTTATATCTGAATGGCCGAATTGTGTTAACAACAAGCATATATAATGCAGTAATAGAATTTGTGTGATTGGAATTAGTATTTTACTTTTATTGTGATAGTTTTGGTTGTGAAAACTTGCAAATCACCGTGAGCCACATTTGATAGCTGAGTATTTTAATTAGATGCAACTTGCTAGAATAAGCTTAAAAATATCCCATGGAAGCATATGTGTTTCTCTGTGAATTCTAAGATGGAGCCCCGTACTTCATCCCTTACTCTTCTTTCTTTGTCTAAACTGTGTAGTATCCCTGCTGGCAAAAACAACAAATTCACTCTTGGCACAGATCCAGTGGAGAAGGGAGCAATCCAAACTTTTTTCTGCATGGGAGGTGGAATAATGGCACTGCAAATCAGAGTCAAACACATAAGTCAAACACATTTGTTTTATAATTACAATGGCCTCTATGCACAATCCTTCCAAATTTCCATATCACACTATCCCAGGGCAGCATTGCACTTTTAATGGTATTAATTAAAGTAATTCTAAGGAAGAAAGTTTTTAATATATAAAAGTGAGATAATATGGCTTGTTAGTATTTGATGTACCTGAATGCATCATTCAAACGTATATGAAATGGTGTGTGTAAGCTGAGATATACTTGGTAAAGTGCATGTCAATCACACATACTTATAGCACCGAAAATTGGACTGAGATAGAAGAGTGAGTTGCACTATGAGTTCAAATTTATCATAAACAGGTAACACTATACTTGATGGGATTTTTTTTCAAAGCCTGAAACCTGGAGCCTAGGTGATAAAAATGATTCTTGGCATGAGTCCACACATAAATAGAATCTCTTTAAAATTATTTTTTTAAAAAATAAATAGGTGGGGGGCACTAAATACACATGCAGCTATGAGAATGGATATACTCCTTGCCCAATACTATGGATAGGCTCTTTCATGAAAGCAATATTCAATTTACACAATACCAAAATTTATAATTAAAATCTATTGCTTAACTAATGATACATTATTTCTCTGATGTGATCTTACAATTTTGTAAGTTTCAGCATCCTAAAACCTGTAAAATCTCTGTAAAATAATCATATAAAAATAAACTTGATATGCTCACATACATTTTATCAAATATTGTATTTTAAAATTTCTTCCCTGATTTGATTGGTACACACTATATGCATCTATTAAAATATGTCATGACACTGAATTCTATTAATGTGCACGATTAACACACGCTAATAAAAATAAAGCAAATCTGAATCTTTTAAACTGCAAAAAAATCACATTTTAGTTTAAAAGTAGCTTCTTCTGACCAAAAAATATCAAATTTTGAGCAATAATTGTAGTGAAAATATAAAAAAATCTTAATGTTGTTTTTCAATGTAAATGAACATTAAGTTTAATGGATTGTCATTAAAATTTTGGGCATTGGGATGTGATTTGAAAAGTGGTATGAGATATGGGATGAAAAACTAATATTCAGTGATGAGTGGTGTGCTAATTAAACTGCATAATCAAGTAATATCAAGGATTTAGAGATTATTATGCAGCTGCTTCAGAATGAGTGTGGAAAAATGGGCAAAGATGAGTTATTGTTTGCTCCCTTTTAACTCCTTTAAAACTTACATACATTCAAGATGGAAGAGGCAAACAAGAAAGTAAGAAGAAATTACTGCAGGCTATCCCTTCTCTATTTAGAAATTTTGCTTTATTTCTCCACTTGATCTTCTCATTTTAGTGCACTTAAAGTGTTTTTCTTTACTGCAAATCCAATTTTCGACTAAATGTTGTCATTGGCAATCACTTCTCAGATTAATAATCAGAAGAATTTAGTTATTTCAAGGCAAGAGGCTTTACATCACATTTATGTGCCAGGAGGTCCCCAGCAGACACACTGAATAAAATTCGTTTACAGTGGAGAATGCAACTAGACAAAAACCAGATGCATGGAATACTATCCGAGTATAATGATTGCTTTCCAATTGCTTTAGATGTTATGGGGAACCTTGTTGTCCTTTTTCTTCTTTTCTCTTCTTTTTCTTTTCTTCTCTTTTTTTTTTTTTTGTACCAGGAATCAAACTCAGGTTCTGCACTTCCCAGGCAGATACTTGTGCCACTGAGCTATAGCCCCGGCCTGTGAACTTCCTTTTCTTGAGGGAATTTCAGTAGGAATGCAGGTCCTTATTAGCCAGTACATTACTTTTAAATATGAAGCAAAATTACTTGCTTATCTGTGACCATGAATGCATTAGTTACTTTCTTCCTTCAACGTTCAAGAATTGAGCATTTTTGCTCTAATATCTTTATGTATATTTGTAGAAAGTTGTCTGTGGTGAGTATTGTTACAGTTCTTCCCCAAAATGCTACAAATTCATTGTAAGCAAAGAAATCTGAAAAATAGAATGAAGCCAATATTTGAGGAAAGTATTTGTTCGTACTGGACTCTAAGCTCTACATGAACAGGCTCTGTCTTATTTAATACTGCAACCCAATACGTGGAACACAGTTTTCAATCGATACATACATTATATAGCTATACCTATAACCATCTTTATGTAAATTATATTTGTCATGGGATATAATTTTGTTATTTCACATGATAATATGGAGTAATAAGTGTATTTCTATGATAATATCTTATTTATGAGACTCATATAGTACTTGCTATTGCTTTTACTGTTGGTATTGGTGATGGTAAATAATGGGATCTTAGAGAACTGTACCTTATGATTTTATGCAAAGACAATAGAAGGTGGCCTGCATTAGTCCCTGGTGTAGGTGGCTAGTCCTCAGAGTATGTTTGCGTAGATTTGGATAAGAAGTTGAGTATAATGAATATGCGTCAGATAGTACTATCTCTAATTCCTGAAAATGACTGCTTTTCTGTATGCATTTCACAGGCACATGAAGGACTTATATAGGATTACACATAAATTTTGATTTCTGTACCAGTCAATGTAACAAATGAGGAAACTTCCTTTTGAAGTTACTTTTCTTAACAGAAATATTCATTTTATTCTTTTGTCTATTATGAATATTGCTATGAGGAACTACAACTAAAATATTAACTTTCAATTAAGAAAATAAATGCTTAATGCATTGAAAATTATAATCATTTTTTGTTAATTCTGGCATTTGCTTACCATACTTTTTATTACTTCACCTTTTTATTTTTTTCACCCTTTTATAGTCCATTCACCATTACTATGTCATTTACTTTAAAATCTCAGTAAAGAGAGATTTTATTTTTACATTATATTCTTGATAACATTCTAAAATTTGGAATATGGAACATCTATACACTGGCTGGTGACTTAAAAGGTAAAAATTGACTTTTTATTGGTACTACAAAATATACAAAGAGCTTTACAGTTTTCACTGCTGTGCTTGTATCAATAACAGAAATAGCTCCACAAAATGACAATGACTCATCCTATAACTTAGTTTGCAAGTCAACTCACTACCTAAAATTTGGAGAGATGGGAATCAGAGAATCACTGTCAAGGCCTGTTTACATGGAATAAGTTAAGGGGCAAATAAGTCGAAGGGAAGAAACAAATTTACACAAATTTCCAAATAATTCACATAGACCTCCATTCTCAAAAGATGAACTCATTCCATGTGAGTTATGCATACTTACTTCATTCCACACAGTAAAGAATGTGGAGCAACAGGAAAAACAAATCATGAGATGACAAAATCAGACTAACATTGCTTCTACCAGGCAATCAAGAATGACGTAACTATGATTGCAGGTTTACCTTATGAACAATTGAGAGAATGAGATAGAAACGGTACTTTTATTCCCATGATCTTCTTTGCAAAACACATCAGATCAGGCTAAGCATGAGGAAAAAAATTAGACAATAATTCAGGAATTTGGGGAAAGTATTTAACCAATACTCCTCAAAACTGTCAAGATCATACTTTTGAGTAGCTGCCACCACCAAGAAGAGCCTAAGGAAATATGAATAATGTTAAGTAATGTGGTACCTTTGTTGGTATCATAGAATAGGAAAGGATAAAAATTACATAAAAACTGGGAAAATTTTAATAAATTATACAATTTAGATAAAAAGATGTATCAATATTAGTTTCTTAATTTTGGCGTGTTTACCATACATATAAGCTTTTAATAATGGGGAAATTGGGAGTTATATAGGAAATGTCTTTTGAGTTTTTTTTTTCTTTCATGTCTTTTCTAGAAATGTTAAACTGTTTTAAAATAGAGTATGTTTAAAAAGCAGAATTTACTATTTGTTTACATAAAATTATAGCAATGCGTTTATTCTGTTACTATTATGGCGTTAGCCTGCACATCTGGGACAAATTGAGCCATATACATAGGCTTTTGACTTCTCTATGTTGGCCTTTGAAAGTAAGTTAAATTTCCTATGTTTTTATGGTTACATACATTGTTTAATAACTTAGAATTATTTATTCTGAGAAAACATTATTAAAGCTTTTTGGATGATTCCAACTAAAGTGTAAACTTTGTAACTTTTGTCACAAATTTGAATGTAGATTAATTAAGATAAAATTTAAAATTGCTGTGAGAGTGTGAAAACATTTGGAATGCTGATTCGGTGCAACGTTTGTATTTAAAACGTGAAGTGTTTACATACTGATATTATTTAATGCTGAACTGAAGACCGCATATCACACTTACCGCTATCATTCTTTTATTTCACATCTTTTGGAACTGACTTAGCGATTCTGATTTGGCATTTTTTCATTGGACTATGTACCTCAAAGTGTATAATGTACAAACTCTAAAAAATTGTTGACTGTAACTGGCATATCTATTTTTATAACTTCTTAGAGGATAGCTTTACACGTCTGGGACAATTGGATGGCTTTCTATTGAGCTGGTATCATTTATGGCATGCTGACTGGAAAATATTCTACGGATCAACATGTATTTCCATAGTTTCTATGTCCCTCATATATTTTACATGGTAAATTTCAAGAGATTGAGTGAGACATTCCATAACACACAAAGCTTATTCACTCCACTGATGAAGATCAAGGTTTGATATTAATCTATTATCTGTCTATTAATTATCATTCTACCTATCTTATTTATCTGTTTATCTATATATTCATTTATTTTTGCAATACTGGGGATTGAATCCAGGGCTTTCTCTGATTTGCATCCCCATCCCTTCTCGTTTTATTTATTTATTTTTTTATTTTTTTGAGATAAGATCTTACTAAGTTACTAAATTGCCCAGGTTGGGCTTGAATTTGGAATCCTCTTGCCTTAGTCTCCCAGATTGCAGGGATTACAGGCATGTATCACCACACCCTGCTTGATTTTTACTCTTGTAAGTAGAAACTGGTTAGATATCTTTATAAAGTTATTTTAGTTTTAATCGAGAACGTTGCTTCACAATGTGTTTAGTTACTATCAAATCCTTGTTTGTGTAGTGAATCCTCTCTTTCACTTTGTGTAAATCTCTGTGTCATTTCATTTTCTACTCTCTATAACTTTTTCCTAATTTTACTGTTAATGTTTCTTATTCAACTGTTTTTAAGATGTTACAGGAATAGTTACTATCTGTCATTACTAATTTGATTCTCTAAAAGTTCTTTTACATAAATACTAAATGTTTTGTGTGACATGATAATATTATAAAAATAATATTCCCAGACTTTTTCTACAGACACAGGTATAATATTTTATGATGGAATGTGTACTAAGTTTGTAATGTTGATTTCAGATCGCTGACACTAGCTTTTGAAAAAAATAAAACAAACATACAACAATGAACAACAAAAATAAGCCACAAAGAAAAGTAGGCTGATGTTCATGATCTCTGAAATTCTTTCACATATTTAAGTTTTTATGACTTGAACTCCCTTCCCAAAGAAAGTACATATCCTGCGTTTCATTGAAACTTAAACATTAAAAAAAAGAGAAAGGATACTACTACTAAATGATTTCCCAGAAGCCTCTTACTCACCAATTTGATATGGGGGGAAATAAAATCATTTTCTTGTTTCTCACACTCATTTTTCCCAAAAACATCTTTATAAACTTTCTCTCACACTCTCCACAGTGAACTAAAAGTTCTGCATAACCTAAGAGATCCTATTGAGGGCATAATAATGAGAAGTTATTCAAAATATCTTTTGGCCTGGATCATGAGCTTGATCTCTTTTTCTGGAAACTATATTAATTTGTACACATTAAATCTATGGTTTTGTCTTAGGTACTTACGAGTTTTAACTTTAAAAATGGGATCAAATATTTTTATATCTGTGAAAAAACTTATGGGTCATGTAAATATTGAGATTTTAGTGTTTCCCCTGAGTATTTGGTTTTTGATGCTAAGTTTGATGACATGTTTTCTGTATTTGTCATTGAGAGTTAAAAATAATGTTTGCGGGGGCTAAAGATTTAGCACAGTGGTATAAGCACCTGTCTGGCAACCACAAGGTTGTGAGTTTGATACCTGGTGCCAAAATAATAATAATAATAATAATAATAATAATAATAATTGCTTTAATATTTTTTAAAAGAAATGTTTTAATAGCTTGGGCTACTTGCAAAAGGAGAGCAATTTCAGCAATAGAGTTCAAATGATCACTTAAATTATTTTTAACATAGCTTATAAATTAATTAACATTAATTAGAAAATATGTTTTAAGAAGTTTAAGAAGTTTTTAAACAATGTTTTTAATAATATTTTCTGGGGAGGTAGTGTATTGTTTAAAATAAGATTAAAGTTCTTTTGTGTCACATATCAGTTCCATTGGGATTAGATTTAATTTTTTTTCAAATTGTTTATAAGTACTCTATTTTCATGTAAATAAGTAATAATTCATTAAGAGATAATTAGAACTGGAGTGCTTATGACTTTAAATATAAAAGATTTAAAAATTCATTTATTTGCATCTTTTAAAATTTAGGGCTAACATCTTTTTTTTTTTCTTTTGCGGCACCGGGGATTGAACTCATGACCTTGCGCTTGCCGGGCAGGCACTTAGACCACTGAGCTAGATTCCCCAGCCCTGTTTTTGAGACAGGGTCACACTATGCCATTCAGGCTGACCTTGAGCTCACTTTGTAGCCCAGGCTGGTCTTGAACTCACAATGATCCGCCTGTCTCAGCCTCCCAAGTGCTGGGATTACAGGAGTGAGCCACCACGCTCGGCTCAGCTTACATCTTTAAATAAACAAAATATCTCTTGTGTATTTCTACTTAATCTGTTTGTGTTTTTGGTATTTATATCCTTAAATCTAAGAATTGAATCTTTGAAATAATTATAACTATGCATTTTTAATTCAACAGGTACTTTTGTGTAGGCTTGTTATTCAAAGTAGGATTTGTGACACTAAACACAGAAACATAGTAAAGTTATCAAGAATATTCCTGAATGAAACAAAAGAAAAAGAGTTTCAGTGTAACTATTTTACGTGATATACTTGGTTTGAATTCAGAGTCATTTCTAAATTTATAAGTAAGTAACAAAAATATACTTCTAGGAAATGTCTCACTGTGATATCTTTTATCTCTGTTTACCTATTGTGTGTAATGCAGTCGTGAAGGTGAATGCACAGATACCTGTTTCACTTCTTTGAGTATAAACCCAGAGGTAGAATGGATGAATCATGTGACAATTCTATGCTCTTTGAGAAATCTCCACAGTTTTATATAGTAAAATAACCATTTTACTTCCCCCTCAATGATGCACAAGGGTTGTAGTTTTTCCATATCCTTGTGAACATTTGTTAGATTCTCTTTTCTGGTGACAGTCATGCTCTTGGATGTGAAATCATATCTCACCATGTTTTTATCTGCATTCACATAATGATAAATTAGTAGAGCATCTTTAAAGTGCTGATTATTAATAACCCATATATCTTTCTCTGAGG
Source organism: Cuniculus paca (assembly GCA_004365215.1). Taxonomy (NCBI): domain Eukaryota; kingdom Metazoa; phylum Chordata; class Mammalia; order Rodentia; family Cuniculidae; genus Cuniculus; species Cuniculus paca. Next base: position 8,767 of record RJWT010002132.1, read on the forward strand.
ACTGAGCATTCAAGTCCTTTCTCCATCTTGTTTACTTTTATGTGTTGACTTGTAGAAGTTTTTATATATTCAAGATATTAATCCTTTATCAGATGTATGAATTGTACATTTTTTCTCTAATCTTATGATTTTTCTTTTTATCCTCTTCAATATTTCCAAAACAAGAAGTTTAATTTTTATGCAATACAATGTATCTAGCTTTTGTTTATTTGCATAGGATTTTGATGTCATAGAAAAGTAATCATTTTCAAATCCATCATTAGGAAATTTTGCTTCTATGTTTTTTCTTAGAGTGTTACAGTTATAGCTCTTAAATTTTGGTCTTTAATCAATCTGAATTCATTTCTACGTATTGCACAAAGTGAGCCCAGCTCCATTCTTTTGCATGCAGTTTTACAGTTCTCCCAATATCATTACTTTCCCCTTTGAATTGTCTTGGTACAATGGATGTAAATAATTTGACGATACAGTAAAGATTTATCTATAGGTTTCTTTTTCACTGGTATAAAGACCTATCTTTAACAGTATTTTGATTCTTACAGTTTTTAATAACTTTTGAAATCAGGAAATGTGAGAACTCCAACTCAAATTTTCTTTTCCAAGATTGTTTTAGCCATTAACCTATGTCAGTTTTATTTTTGAATAAGATTGTATGTCCATGTTTATTTTATCACTTCTTAAATTTGCTATGTGGCAGTCATCTTCATGTAGAGGGTTCAGTAACCCTAATATATATTTAGGAGATATAATTTATTTAAAATAAATAATTTGTGAATGATAAGTATAGCTGAATTTATTTTCTTATCAGCTAATTCATGTACTAGTATAGTTATTAAAGTCAAAGCAGAAATGAATTATTTTAAACAAATAATCTATAATACCAAAAGAAGTAATTTTTTCTTATATTCCAATTGAGATAAATTTTGAATGATAAAATTAATTTTAAAATGCATGTAAATTTCAGTATTTTAATTGTAATTCAAATGAAATTATTTTACCACAGGGGTTGCAGAGATCTGAGTTTAACAAGAAGACAATAAAAGTGCATTGGCTATCCTAAAGTATATCACGGTCATGCAATACTTCTCAAATGCAACCTATTTTTAATACTTCAATCTTTGTGTAATGTTTATGGATGAGGATAAGAAATCAGTATGCCCATCAACTAGAGAAAGTTTTAGGGTATTTATCTAAAAGTTAGCAAGCTCTTTCGGGGATAAATAAAGCAAGGATAGAGAAAAGAAGGAAAAGGAAAAAAAACTATCAATGGGAAGAATGAAAATAAGAAAAGACATAGTAAAAGATAAATGGGAGTATGTAAATGAAAATATTTAAGCAATAGTTTACAAGAGAAGAAATAAAATGCAAAATGTCTGGAATAAGCTCAAAGGACATAAATACGCACAAAGTTAAAGCAGGCAAATTATAGAAGAAAGGAGAAAATCAGAAAAAAGGAAAGTGAAAGGAAAAAAGATATTACAAAAGAGAATATGTACTTCATCAAATTAACATTGTCAGGATGCTCTGAAATCATCACAAACAGAGAAGCATTAACTCAAATGATGAAAATGATTCTGTGAGGGAATTAGGACAGTTTCAAAAAGATCATAAATGTATAACAAAAATCTACCATGATATTGAGAAATCACCCAGATACATAGTTTTTGGTGAAAAACTGTATAATGTAAGTGTGTACAGAAGTTTTATAGGAAAATCTGATACATTGTTAATTAATCTTTTATTCCTATCTAATGAGATGCTATCTGATCAGAATAAATATAAATTAATAAAGGCATATATTCAGATATTACAAATCGCTTTAAGGCTTTAGTATAGTATTCTACAGGCAATGATGAATAAATAACCTGTAAGAAAGAGAGCTGACATAATTATACATATTTTGCAAATAGAACTGACAGATATACATGAAGAATAGAAGGGAATGATTCAAAGTAAAGAAATAAAACATTTCTTGCTATTACATAGGCAAGAGATGAGGAAAGTTAGAAATGATGTCATGAAAGTTGGAAATAATGATAGATATGTAAAAGTGTATAATCAATATATGATTAATAAGATATTAGAAGAAAAGGAACAGAGCAAAGTATCATGGCCACAGTTGTTTACCTTGGTTAACTAGGTATGCAGTAATGCTTTTTCCTTAAAGATCAAGAAATTAAGGTTGATATTTATTTGATGCATTTTGGATCATGTTTGCACCTAAGAGTTACCAATGGTCCCCAAATTAAAAGACAAATTCCAAGATAATTGATAAAGTACAAAATACTCATTAAGTCTACCTGTATCACTTTCCACGCCCTTCTTATTTCGTGGTATATTTTAGCCATACTGAGCCATGTTCACTTCTCCAAATATAATAGAAACATTTCTCTTGTGGTTTTGCTCCATGGCTGTGGATATACATTCTTCATCTTTTTAAAAAATATAATTTGGCCTTTTCTTAAATGTTACTTCCTACTGTAAGTAGTGCAGTATATTCCAAGAACAGTATAAGTGACACTCTAACATAATGATTGCATGTAGTCCTGACTTAACTACTGCATACACTCAGCACTGAAATACTTCACAGTGTTTGTTCAGTTGTAATTACATTTCTGGGTTGAGACAGGGATCTGGGATTCTTAAAGAACTTGCACCTTCTTCACTGTCACAGTATTTCTTTTATATTAATCAAAGTGCTTAATGCACGTGAGCACAATGCACTTTGATATTCAATCAACGGTCAATCGTTATGTACATTTTTATTTTTTCATTTGATTTATATATGTTACACACTGAATACTATAATCCTCTTAGACATAGAAGTTAAAGCCAATAAATAGCTTTTATTTTCCACTCCTTTCCTTCTTTTCTCTTCTCTTCCTTCTTCCTTTTCTCTAGTGGTATTAAAATATGCAGGTTAACCTTACTTCTGGATTGGGATAGCAAAGCTGCTTCTCTCCATTTCCTTTGTGTTTCTTCCTCAGAAGTAGCTACAGGGGTGCAGCTTCTGAAGAGGGAAGCATCTTGATGTGGTGCTTGATTTGGTTTCTCCTGTTTCTTCTCTCTTCCACCTTCCTCATTGAAGTCATCAGGTTTTAGCTACAGGGTAGATGAGAGGAAAAGGGACGTCTTAAGTGACTTTTAACTCTCCCGTGACTATATTACCTTTGCTTCCTTGACTGTAAATCAATCCCATTTTTTCTCAAAGAAGCAACAACATACTTAAATGTCAAATAATCAGACATATTGTATGGCAGATACCTGCCTGAAAAGGTATGGCAATTATGAGATTATTTCTCACGATAAGCAGAGTTTTCAAGGAAATATACACATTCTCAAGAAAGTATACATACGTTCTCATGAAGTTTTTAAGTGTCTTGTTTAATCTTACACAGATTGCTTCGTATAACAAATCCAAGTAAAGACTTGCATCTGACCTTTTGATAACCTCTCAAGTGTTTTATGTGTTGCCAATACACCAGGTAGAGAGTATTTATTTTATATCTCAAATCCAGACTATTATTAAAAAGCTTAGTTTCGTAACTTAGGGTGAAAATATTATGTTACAATATGTCACTCTACTTAAATGAACAGAATATTAATATGACTTTTTATGTAGAAGGAGAATGATTATAGAATTTTGATGTTATTTAGAACATTTTAATTTCTTGAGGAGTATATTTTAATAGTCAATATTTACTTCTGTGGTTACTTATAAGAATTAGAGATTTCCCTTTCTATTTTCATACAACTTCTATATTTTTTCTGACATTTTAAAATGATGCACTTCTGCATGGGACTGCATTAACAAAATTATTATTAATAATATGCATAATTAATCATATTGATATCTTTCAACTTAAAAACAAAGCTGTCACGTATTATAAAATACAATTAAATGCCTTTTTGACCCTAAGAGGAAATTTTTGATACAAGAATAATCTTTAGAACTTTAAAAACAGAAAGGATTCGAAAACAACTTCAACTGTTTCTCCCAGATACAATTGTATACAGCCTGATCGCATGGATTCTAAGCTGTAGTTTGAAAGAAAGCAATCGTGAAAATAAATTTCATGCCAGTAGACACTTTAAAAACTAGATTTAGCAGCAGTCACATTAGCTTAGATAATGGGAGAATTTTTCTTCATTGAAAATGCTCTCTGTCGCTTAGGAAGAACTTACCGAGGCAGCCTGCCATCTAGCTTTTTCACAGAAAAACAGGCTTGCAGACTGCAGCTGAGAGAGTCTGGAGCAGAGACAATTTTAACTTAGCCATTCCTAATTTATCTCAAGCGTTTTCAATTCATCTTCACTGCTCTGTGCACACAGGAACACCAGATTGCCATCCCTGGGGAACAGAATGCAACCCGGGATCTAGAGAGCTGTCACATTCCAAGAAATATTTAAATTGTGCTGATTTTCTTCTGGAGAACTGAGCCCAGGGAATGAAACTCTCCATCAAGTCATAGCTTTTCGGGCAATAGATCAGAGGATATTGCCAGTTTCCTAATGGATTATTGTTATCGGGCAGGTTTTCTCTGAAGGTACGTAGTTATTTTCTCAATTCATTACCCTCTCCTATTTCAGGTAATAAGCTAATGAGTTTAGGATTCAAACCTGTAAAAAAAAGAAAAAAAGAAAGAAAGACAGAAAGAAAGAAATAAAGATGTCAAGTAGTCAGCATTGACTAAAAAATGACATTTTATTACTGCATGTTTCTAGGTAAGATGATCTGATTCCCTTACTAAAGATGAGTAGGATATAGTTTGGTTTGCATTGTCAGCAAAAACAGGCAAAACCAAAACAAAACCGGGCTGCAGAATGCATTATCATAAGTTCATATTCATTCTTTGGAGGATTTTCCTTTACAGCTAGATCATGTAATGAAGGGAAATACATACTTTGGAAACTCACTTAAGCATTTATATTTTTGAACCACCATTATATTTTCTCCCTATTTTCACCAATATAAACTTAGTCTCAAATGCTGTTATTAATGTTGGTGTCAATGATGTTAATTGTATATAAACAGATGAATGAGTGTTTAGAGAAACTCTAATAGAAGTCTTGAGAATATTATATTTTCACACTTTGTGTGCTTTGCAAACCTCTATTTTTCAGCTTGAAAAATTTTGGTAAAATGAATTACTACAGTATCAGATAAAAACACTTTTAAATTGTCTTTTTTAACTTTGGTAGTGAAAAAATGAATACATTCTGTAGTAGGACACAAACCATTTAACAAAGTAAAATGTTAAATGCTGACAAACTTCTGAATAGTAACTAAACCAGTTAAAATGAAATGTAACTTGCTCTACCTATAATCTATTACAACAGGAAAGGGTGATTTTTGTGTCTGTTTCTTAAGTTGAAGGTGTGTTTGTGCATATGGGGGCAATATGTTCAGTATCAGAGTGTCACTGGGGGGTGTAGGAGAGAAAGCAAACACCAAGCTATAACAGTGAGTTTATAAAAATGAAGACATATTTTAAAATATATTAGGTCTTTTAATGAATTTTACTTTTTAAATTATGTGTGAGTAGGTTCAGTGTAATCTACTGCTACGTTAATATTTTTCTGTGTAACACAATGACGTTTAGGATGGGTAGTTAAATGGTACATGCAATTGACCTAGAGTATGGTGTACTTACTGCTGTATTTGGACTGGGACACAGTTTGTGTTCCCATCAGTGGGTTAATCACAGGCTTGGGAAAGGGGGTGGCTGACCTTCGCAAGAGCACTTGTTAAAAGTGTTCTAATTTCTTCGGCGCATTGAAGACTATTAGAAGAAAAGAGGAGCTGCAGAAGAAGGATTGAATCACCCAAATAGTAACTTGCAGTGATTTACCCATATCCTCAGAGGGACTGTAAAAGGCAAAAAATGGGATCCAAGAAAGAGAATTGAGTCCTCAAAGAGTACTTTCAAGTGCTTCCTTTTCTATGAACCATACAGAAATTGAGAAAGTGGAACTTAAATTAAGGTTTCCTTATTGATTCCTCCATTTGGCAAGCTTTCGCTCTACTTTGTGGAATATTTCCCCTTCATTCACTCAAAAAAACATGAGATTGCTCCCAGCCTCGTTTCTCCCCAAGTAACTCACAGCTCTAATTTGAATATGCAGAAGTACACTCTGAAACTGCACACACTGCTCCTGGGTGTCTCAAGAGTTTTACAATTCAGCGGCTTATGAATGCCAGAGGACAAAGTGACTTAAAATCCTTTTCAAAAAATTACAACTGTGTCTTTTGAAATCGTAGGCTACGTGCAATAGACACTCATGAGCAAGAGGAAGAATTTCAGGGAAAATAGTGCATATGTTCTTTTATAATAAGACAGTCAAAATAAGCAGGACCAATGGGAAATGGTCATTTCATAGTTGGGCCTGAGGATAGAATAGAAGCTTTACAATGTATCCTTTAATTTACCTTTTGCACGTTTAACAGAACAAATATGAATATCAAAAGAAGCAGCTTTACTTGTCAACCTGCAATAAAAATTTTTACCCCAATCATCCTAGTGTCTCCTGCCTCCCCATAGAATTCATTCACTTTCCAAGCTATTGAAATCTGCTCAGCTCCCAGGTCTACTACTAAAACTTATTTTACTTCATCCTGTAATGAATTCATTTTATGATTTGCCACTAAATAACATTTATAAAGTGCCTGTGATATGTTTGTTGCTTCCAAGCAACATGTAGAGAGAAAACATGTAATAGAAAATTTTCCTAAATCAGCCAGTGTATTAATATTTCAGGATATCTCAGCGGTACCCACAAAAAGAGGAAATTAAACTTGGTTGTTTAGTGGCTTCTGATGTGTACTAAATACATGAAATATGTTGTACTCTCTCAGGGACTTGCTTCATCTGTACTGAAGATCTCAGACTGATCATTCTGTTATTTTCTTTTTTTTTTTTCGCGGCACCGGGGATTGAACTCATGACTTTGCACTTGCCAGGCAGGCACTTAGGCCACTGAGCTAAATCCCTGGCCGTTGCCTTTTTGAGACAGGGTCTCACTATGCCATTCAGGCTGGCCTTGAACTCACTTTGTAGCCCAGGCTGGTCTCAAACTCACAACAATCCTCCTGTCTCAGCCTCTCGAGTGCTGGGATTACAGGCATGCGCCACCAGGCCCGGCGACATCCAGTTATTTTCAAATTCTTCTGTAACTCTATTTCATGTGTTAAAGTGTCATGCTGGAGAGAACACTGAATTACAGGCAAGAAAAACTAATTTTAATCATGTTAAATGAGTTTGTCCTGGTTAAATGATCTATAAATACCTCTGTCCTATCATCTATATAACGGCAATAATAGTATCTACTTTTTAGACTCTTGTATAGTATAGATCGTATGCATCAAGGATCAGTTTATTCACAATATATACTCAATAAATGATACCGATTTTAATATATTTTCTCATAGAGCTTCGTGTAAGGATGCTACAACTGAAACTACTTTGACTCCCACCTTTCTTCAATGATGCATGTTTGTGTGTTGGTTTGTACACGTACATGAGTAATTTCTTAGATCTATTTATTTAAGTTTCAGTAGTAAAAATAATGTGGTGAGACTGTATTTATTGTTTGATATTAAAGTACCTGTGGCTACACTGACACATTACCCAATCATAGATTGGGTAGATTAGAAATTATTTTGAGAAATTAGTAAGTATATTCTGTATGGCTACCAAATAGCTAAAGTATCAATCGTAACTCACCCTGAGAAGCACATCAAACTATATCTCATTTCCCTTTTTTTCATCCTGTCAAAGGATATGGAAATAGAAGACAAGGAAACAAATCATTTTTCTCATTATGCTGTGCCCTTTGCCCCTTCGATTTGCATTTTGCTACAGTGGCTTGTCTAGTGAGATGGCCTGAAATTCCCACTGCTGAAAGTAGTTCAAGCACACAAATCCATTCCTCAAGGAACAGAGCAAATATGTGAAAACGTTTATTAAAATAAAAGACACGTTCTGCTTTGAAAAATTCTAAACATTTTCTAATGAAAGTGAAACTGTCAAGTGTGAATCTTAAATTCACCCAGATGTTGACCTTAACAGTGAATTTAAATCTTTACAAAACATTTATCCAGGCAAGAAATGACTTCTCAAGATTATTGGAAAAATTTGTGTCTGAATTTCTTAGATACAGCTCATATTTAGTTAAGAACATGCAGGAAACTCTCTTAGTATTCTATTTTATGGTGAAATAAATTCAGCATAAACTATATCTGCTTTATACTTTCTTATATTTGAGTTTTATACCTGGAACCAATTAATTATTTTGAAAGTGCAAATTATTTTTAAAGCATCATATTCTAGCTAGTCCAAAATTTGGACATAAAAGCATCTGCTGACAAACCAATCTAGTTTGTTTTTATTTTTGTTTTCAGCTAGTGCCTGTCCTGTCTTAAACCTATAAATCCTAACTATCCATCAAGAAGAAAGTGATTTTAGACAACTGACTTTATTTTTCAAAAGACCCTTGAATTTCTATTCCTATTCCTTTTTGATCCTCAACTTTGAATATTTGATGCAGTACTCAAAATTTTACAGTCTATGTTCTGATTTCAACTCAGTTTCCTATCTGTATTGGTGTCCTATCTTTGTTAATAATAATATGCATCTGGTGGATATCTCCATCTGGTGATATGAACAAATGATAAAATATAGTAATGTACTTTATGGAACCTTGTTCCTACAGATATTAAAATTGATAATGGTTGTTGCTATTTCTATTATAACATTGCTAGTTCTAGAGCTATTCCTGAGGTTGGGTGAATTTCTTGTTAATTCAATTTTATTTTCTGACTTCCTTTGGAATTTGAGCTCACACACATGTTATTTTAGGCTGTGGCTAACTCTAAGTAGATGTTTCCACCTCTTAATCTCTGCCCTCTTGCTTTAAACAGAGTTTAACTGCTTGACTTGGCCATCAATATCTCTAGGTGATTTTTCCCTCAGTAGACTTTTCATTGTTTGTTTTATTTTGTTTAATTTTAAGACTTACAAACAATAATCTAGGCATCTGTCAATCGATGAAGAAAAAATATATGTGTATAATAGTATCTAGTCTTAAGGAGAAACAGGGAAATTCTACCATTTGAGATGTGGATAAACCCAGAGAACTATATGCTAAATGAAATAAGCAAAGCAAGTTCATTTAATGGGAAAGCAAATTTTTCAGTTGTGTGATTCTATCAATTCATGTATAGTGGGAAGCAAATAGGTAAATGCACAGAAAATACCAGCTTGTTTGTTAGGTATACCTTTCTTAAGCTTTTATCCCATAGGCTGATACCTATTTTGTCTGAAAACCCAGACAGTAAATTCTCTGAATTGTGCCCTTCTCCTAAATCTTTATGTGGTAGCCCTCAAAATGTGACTATCTTTGGAAGGAGGATCTTTAAAGACACTAAGTTAAAATGAGGTCATTAGGGTATGCTGTAACCCAATGTGACTATTGACCTTAAGAGGAGACATCTGGACAGGGCAGGGGCAACAATGTTAAAGAGCAGGAAAAAGAGCGCCATCTACAGGCAGAGAAGAGAAGCAGAGGAAGAGAAAACCCCTACTGATTTCATGATTTCAGACTTCAAGTTTCATAATTATGAGAAAATAAATTTCTGCTATTTAAGCCACCCAGGCTGTGGTAGTTTGTTACAGAAGCTGTAGCAGAACAACACAATAAACATGTCAGGCTTTTTAACCCCATAAGGTATCTGCTGAATAGCACTCTTCCTTCTCTTCTTCATTTTTACCTTTGAAAATATAGTAACAATTCATATCCTTCCTTTAAAAACTTAAAAAACAAAAAATAATGAATTTTGGCTCATTTTGATATTACTTTTTCTAGAAAAATAGAGGCCTGCCGAAACTTTCCAAAATCAGTCCGAAACATACCCCTAAATCTCCATGTACATGTAATGGTATAAGATAATCTACTTTGCAAATGATAGCACAGTCTTTTAAGTGTAAAAATTAGATATTTACCTGCTTCTTCTATGAAAAGCCCTCCAACTACCTCAATTTGATGTGACTATATAGTGGACTGTTTTAACTTCACTGTCAATAGCCACTTAAAAGTTTCAATATTAAAATGGCATATGAAAAATACATAATATCAGATTGGTCATGATGAATAAATGCTATAGACTAAAGAATGGTCAAAACACTTAAAATATTTTTTCATGTTAATCCCGTTAATGCTCATACAAGGTAATTGCTATTATATCATTTGACTGACATGGAAAACAAGCACAGAAAGATAAAGCAACTGGCCACTTGTACTTACCAGAAGTACTTGGCAGTCAGTCAAGGATTGGTTCCAGAATATTTGGCACAAAGTATGGCATTTAACCACTGAACCATAATGCCACTCTTGCTGTGGAGGATTTTATGTTTATTATAAGAACAGCTGTAAAATGTGGGAAGCATTTATTATATGGCAATTCAGAGGAAAGAGATTGAAAACTACAAGTTGTATATTGTAAGCCCACATTTTTTATGTTAAAATATCAGGTACATTATTATTCTAGTTAATCATGTCAAATCTATTTTTTTCTTTTAAGAGATAATGATTTTTTTAAAAAAATTTTATCTTTTTTTTTTTCTTTTTTTGAGAAAAGTTCTGACTGTAGTTCAGATTGACTGTGAATTTGCTATGTAGATCAAAGTGACCTTGAACTCATAACTTGGCCTTCCAAGTACTGGGATAACACTCATGTGCCACTATGCCTAGCAAAAGATGTGACTTTTAAGATGTTTTCTTGAAAATATTATATAGGAGATAAGAATAAATATCAAATTACACTATCTATATGTACCAATTCTAAATGATGCATGCATGCATTTTTTAATGAATACATACTAGTTAAAAGGGAAAGTATTATAGTTACAGAGAAAATCTAAAGAAGAAAATAGTATAATTTTGAAAGTTACAGGGGTTTTACATTTATATTTGCATATAAATATTAATACTGAATAATAATTCATACTAAATAGAGAAATAATAAATAAGTGAATTGGACATGTAGCTATAAGTACTCTATTTTTCCTAGTTCTTTAACAGCATGAAGAGGTAGTAGACGTGAATGTTTTTGTGAAAGGACGTGTGTGAGTGAAAACTTAGCCAGGTGGCAATTCTGCTTTAATTCTAAGAAGCATATGATATTGTGTGAATTCCTGTGTTGTCCTTTTTAAGTTCAGTGATGTATATGATGTGCCTTCAGGTTTTGATATTTTTGTAAAACTGAGTCTATTTTCTTGCCAAATTTGAATTTGGTAGAGCATCTTTGAAAGTAGACCAGTACCTCTCTGTATGTAACTGCAGTTGACCTACTTACTAAATAATGTTTCTGTCACCTCATTTGCACAACAGAATTCTTGTCAGATGCCTGTAACACAAGAGATAGCAAAATTGAGCCAAAGTTGTCAATCATCTGCCAAAATCAAACAATGTAAATAACCACTATGAATAATCCCAGACAGCTTTTAATTATAATTTCTACAATGTAGTTGAAGTGTACATAAAACTTCAATAAAAGTCTTAACTGTTTGGGAAATTATTATAATATGGCTTATTTTAGACTCTGTTATGCTTCTGGACATAATAGAGTGAAACCAAAGTATAATTTCTGCAGATATTTTCATTATGATCTTGGATTTACTATCTCTGAAATGGTTTTATTTTCACACGTGAACTTGGATTTATCTCTGAAATGGTTTTATTTTCACATGTGACTAGCATGTGTGTGAGATAGTCCTATACATCTCTGTGTCATGAACGTTTATGTCTTTTCCAAAAGTTATCCACATTAAACTTTAAGGGTAGATCTTTTAGTCTTTGAAATAGTATTGAGAAGCATCTTCTCATCTCATTGATGAATAAATCTTGAAATGTGTAGCATTAGAAGCATTAAATTCCACTGTGGGTTTACTTGTAGTTTTCTCCTGCTCTCCCTCTGCATAATATTCTACCTCACAGATTAATTCAAGCTTTAGAAAGTTTTAATAAGGATACTTTTTTCCTCTCGAGATTATCTTGTGGGGTCAAGATTTGGAATATTCTAGGAAAATATGAACTCTATGGGAATTAGTGGAACTTACATGTAAAGATGAAGATGTGTATTGTAATTTGAATAATGTGTAGTCTTCATTGACTATCAGTGAGGGTAGTAATGTGCTAGATGTTAAGAACGAAACTGGAAGCTTAAAAATGCTCATAAAAGGAAGGAAGATTTAAAGCATTAGATATTTTCCTTTCACCCTCAAACCATTTGTATTTGGTGTTAATTTTGACTCCTGTTGTTCATTTTCTAACTTTAATTCTCTTCAAATTTTTTGTGAATTCCAATGGGTAGAGATGAGTGTTCATAAAGTTTTCTAGTGTACATAATGGAACAAAAGTTGCAGGTAAAAGTTCACTCTCCTTCCAGAACAAATTTGCAGAATTTGACAAGATCCATGTAAGCAGCCAGGAGTCTCTTACTCCTCTGGCACAAATGTCTTCTCACTAGAAGTCATATCATTATGTACAGACATTTACAACTGGGCATGATCCAGGAGCTGACAAGTCACTGTATCCTAAATACGCTAAAGGATACTGACAAGAAGGTCCAGACTAGATCCTAGATCCTATTGTTACATAGATTGGGGCCGTATAGCTGCCAGGCATCCACAGATTATCTACAGGAATGTATGCCCAGACAAAATATTACACATAGTCCTCTCTAAAAATAGTTTTTAAAAATAGCATAGTTTGTATGTACAGTAAAGGAAAAATTCATCAGTGTACTATATGTACACCTGCACAGAGTCATGGATAAAACATGTACACAGACATCTAAATACAGACTAATGCATATAGCCTGGTACACATTCAAGCATATGCAAACATGGACAGACAGACAAATGCACATGATGCCAGAATGACAGCTATGAACTTATGTGGGACAAAGATGCTCACAGCACTGGACAAGGACAGACCACCTGAAAATCAGCCCAAAATATGCCAGAGAAAGATGCAGAAAGTTAGACAAATAGAGAAGCACCAAAGAGCAGACATAAATGTGAAAGACTGATGGGCTGACAAGGAGGGGCAGCAAGTGTCCAGCTGCAACTCAAAATGGTCGAACAGGCCACCCAGTCACTTGTAATTACCCGGAATGGATATAGAAAATGACATGGGTGTACATTTGAACTTTATGATCTAGTTGAATGCTCCTCTATGCATTCATGAGGCACAATTCGGCAATGAACTATTTTACTGTAATTAAAGGATCTTTCTAAAGTATTATCATCAATGTATTTTTTTCATTGCATAGATGAAGGAACATTTTCCGGAGCTACATTTGCAAGTCTCGTAATTCCTAATTTTGCCTAGTACTGCAGTCTTTGGGTAAGAGAAAAAATAAATAAAAATACACAAGTTATTGTAAGATTGCTGTTGAAACGTTACCTTAAGGGCTTTTCAGGTTTTGTAATGTAAGAGAAAAGTCAGAGCTAAGAAAAGAAAATAATCAATTTTCTTTCTCCAGGATAAGCAACAGTTACAAACCAAACAGACAAAAGAACAAAAGCAACTGTGTCTCTGAAACATTATTAATGTCAGAACAATTATTACAGCACTTAGTCTTTTTTGCTATGGGTCACTGAAATAATTTCTCAGTTATAAATGTGCAATGTAATTTGTTACAAAACAATAAAGTAGAGGAAAACATAATGCTACTGGGAAGGAATGGAATTACAAAACTGTAATGGATATATGTTGGACTTCAAAACTTAAAAAGTTTTATATTTTACCACTGAGTTATTTGAAATACTCAATCCTTCCAATATTTTAAAATTACAAGGGTATTTATAGGATGGGAAAATATGTATATGGGAGCTATTGTTAGAAATGTGGTAGCCTTGGGAGACTACATTATTAAATGTATATAGTAAATTATTATCATATAAATACTTTCATGATAGTGTAATATTTGGCTGGTATTTTTAACCCTATCTTCTTTGTTGTAGGTGAAAATAATTTACCAGCTCAAAATCATAAACAATTTCGTAAATTTTCAAACTATCACCAGTTTCACAAATGAAACGCCTTCAAACCACAAACTAAAATTATTTGTTTAGCTCTGTTTCCTTCTGAGGCAATATTTTCCATTTTAATCTCTGAAAGTATAAATATAGCCCATCCAAACTCCTTTATATTTCCAATTTGCTTAAGTATAACTTACATAACATTTATTAATCCATTTTTGAGTATATAAGTTGATGACAATTAGCTTTTTTTCAACTTGTGCAACTAGTATTTAAATCCAGGTTTAGAAGATTTCCATCATGCCAAAAATAAATCATGTGTCCACATGTAATCACTTTCATTTCTCACCCCAGATAACCAACCCAAGACAACCTAGAAACTAATATATTTTCTATCTCTATATTTTTGCCTATTCTGGACATTTTATCTAAATAGACTCATGCCATTTTTAGTCTTCTGTGTCTTGCTTCTTTCACTAGGCATAATGGTTTTGCAGATCATCATGTCGTATTACCTTTGCACTGGTCAGCAGCATCTTGTTTTTTAATATAACAAACTTTATGTATAACAAATTCATATGCATACACATTGTTTCTGCGGTTACTTTTTAAGGTTGCACACTCTCAAAAAGTGAAAATGATACTATTTTTCTAGAATCACTCTGTTCACACAATAAATTTGTGTTTGGATACTAGCATTCAAATTAATTTATTCTATGTCGATATTTTCAGGAATTCTTTTATAAAACCTCAGAAAAGAAAAATGAACAAACTTAAACAATTATTATGTATGTATATTAAGGTGTATGAGTAATATACAACAGACTGTTTGGCCTAGGTTATTTTTAAATAATGTATCTTACTTATCTAACATATCTCAAAATATAAATATAAATATTATATTTACAGGCTAATTAAATTCCTTTGTTTTCCTTGTTCCTTTTAAAGATGGAAAAAAGTCATTCTTTGGTGATCAAAGGCTTGCTATTTTCTGATTGAATTAACTACTATAGACATATAATATCTGCAGAGCTACTTTCCTACACTTTCATATGTAGCAGATTTTCTACTTTTTACTTTCTCAAAATTTTCTACAGTTAGTTTTGCTGACTACTGTGAATTGCAGTATGAGAGCTGAATTTAATCTTTTCATTTTTTGATTTTCAAAGATTAACTTAAAGAAAATAATTTTGGTATTAACTTCCACGTATTATTCACTGCGCTAACCTATATTAACTTGTTTATCATTGGGATTTCTATCAGTTTTTCAATTTATTGATATCACAGACAGTGCGTAGACTCCATTTTTTACTTCATGATGATCTTTCTACTTTTTTACTTATTTGTGATCAGTCGACTTGTGAAGCTACCTTTCTGCTCATTTTCATTTTGAACCAGTCGACTTGGAAATGAAGTAAAACTTACCTGATTTTTAAATAGATAAGAAAATCAAATATAAGATGTACTGAAATACATTTTTTCTATTTAAATAAGAAAAATATACATCTTTCAAACTACATTTTGTTTATCATTTAAGTATACATTCCTTCAAGGTTTATTGTTTGCCTTTTTTGTTTCTACTTTTGCTCTGAATTTGATCAGTCTGTGGGTTCATTCTTTGTTACATTTCTACTTCATTTAAATATACAACTTCAGCCGGTGATCTAGCTCAGTGGCCTAAGCGCCTGCCTGGCAAGCGCGAGGTCATGAGTTCAATCCCTGGTGCTGCCAAAAAAAAAACTATATATATATATATATACACACACACAACTTCAGTTATACCTTATTTCCTCTGATGCTGACCTTGTACTTAAATACATAAGATCTAACATAAATTTTTTTCCACCAAAAACACTACTAAAAAGACTTCCAAAAGTATAAAGGAAAAAATAGTGTCTGATTCTTTTCTTACATGATAATATTTTCCATTTTATAACATTTTGGACCATGTACATTTTGAGCAAAGAGATTTTTGCATTCTAATTAAATGCCCTGTCACCCATCATTATGCTCATGATAGCTCTAAAACCCAACTCTTTCTGTCACTACATAGTTCAGACTTTACTTGCTATAGCTGTAATTATGTAAGAGAGGGATCTCATATTTAAACAGCCTTAAACAGAAACAGTTTCTTCTCTTTTTACTTATTTCTAGTAAAATATTTTTGCTTTAATTCTATAAAAGATATCATTCAACTTTACTGCTTCTATTCTAATGAGAACATCTTTCCTAACACTTGTAAGGGCCATATTCTTTTTGTTACCTTAGAAATGCAATATATGGTATTAATAGTAATGATAACTACTCTCTTTACAGGACTTTAGAATAATTCTTTTTGAGTAGAAATAATTTAATATTCTTTGCATTTTAGAAAAAATATAAATAGCCTAAAATTACAAAATTATGAAGTTATCATTTAACAGGAGAAGATTTGGTAGATCTTTTATCTCAACTCTTTCAAGTTCTGTTTCTTGTTTTCTTCTTTAGTTCTGCCTTTTTTCATTAATTATCTTATAGACTGCATTTTTACGGAAGCTTAGCTATCCTAACACTTATTTGCAAGAAAGTTATATTTGTGAATGAATGGAGCTGTGTCCAAAACTAGGTGAAAGTTTACTCTTCCTCTTAAAATTGTTCTCAGACAATCTAAAAGTAACTGTTCTTTAGTCTACTATATTTTTTGTCTAAATTACAACTCTTTAATATTAAAATATTTCCTTCAATTACACATACTATCTCCATGAACAGAATAATTCTTCTTTCTAAAATGGCTAGGATTTAATTTTGAGGCACCCTTTCCGACACATTTTATTTCATTGAGTCTTACCAATGAAGAAGAAAAACCCCTCTACCACCTATTATTATTATGAAACATTTTCCATATTTATCTTCTCTTAAAACAATTTTAGTACAGGCCCTCATTAAATATAGCCCAGAGCCACAACTGTCATTTCAAATCACATCATAATCGATCCCCCAAATTTTCTGTTATTATCCCAAATATAATTAATTTTTTTTCTAGATCTCAAGTCAAAACATATGTGTTAAATGACTTACCACCCTCCAGTTCTGTTATCACTTTTAGATTCTAATTCTAATATATCTTTTTAAACACGGTGTAAAGTATTTTGCATTTAAATATTCTTATCTAGTCATTGCTATGCTTTCATAAACTTTCCTTCTCAGCTTGACCTTTTCCACCTTTATTTTTTTCTAATAATGAATGTACCTAGAATGGCATTTTCTCACATTTCTGCAAAGATCTTACTTTTTTTCAGTGTACAACTTCTCTGATGTTTGTTTAATAAATTGTCTTAGATTCCTCTCTGTCACAAAATTATCTTTCTTCCTGAAGTTCAATATTGCTTATTTTATTAAATTATTTTGAGCTAATCTTCTAAAATGCATTTCAAAGCTCCATCATGACACTCCAGAATTTAGCAATCTTATCTGAACTTGACTAACATTCCATTAACATAACTCTTTTACATGATGACATGTCAATAACTGCTAGTTTCTTTTAAAGTATCCCATTGTTTAAATTGTTTTATTTATGAAAATCCATTCTTTTAGAAGTTTTTTCCTTCCATATTACTAAAGTTATACGCACAATTTAAGATTGTGGTCAAATATGACAGATTGCATCAAACTTACAGAAACACTCATTTTTTCATTTTTTAAAGTATTATCATACCTTTTGTAATACTCTTATACGACCTAGGTTATTTAACATTGCTTCAAGCTGTACTATTCATCTTATTGTTTGTTTGTTTTGTTTTTTAAGACAGGGTCTTTCTATGTAGTTTAGACTGTCCTTGAATTTACTATGTAATGTAGGCTGGCCGTGAGCTCATGGTGATCCTCCTGCCTCAGCCTCTAAAGTGCTGAGATTACAGTGTTCACACCCCCAGCTATTCATCTTATTTTTATCTTCCAACACCTCAATTTAAATTAGACCCATTCTATGATTCTTTTACTTCATCACAATTTCAAAACTCGTAGTTATGTGTTCTTTTTGTAATTGTAATTGTTTTTTCACTAAATGTGTTCTTTTTGTAATTGTAATTGTTTTTTCACTAAATTGTTCAACAAAGTAGTATGTTTGACAAACGACCTTATAACCAGTGCTTAATAAATAATTTTTTTGGTTGAATAAGAGAAATATATTAATTTTTACATATAAAACTTCAGTTTAGATAAATTTTTTAGAGGTACAGTTTTGTAATTTCTTTAGTACCTGAAATATGTTTGCCTTTAATAGTATTTATAAAATAGAAAATTAGATTGAAATATCAAGGAAAATCAACTGCTATCAACATTCTACTATAGTGAAGATCCTATATCTTATCCTATAGCTTGTTTTAAAATAGTAAATACACATCAAGAAACAGAATTTGTGTCCTTTTGGTACCACTGTCATTGTGAGGGTATATTCTTCTAAGGCAAATCCCAGTGAACCATGGAACCTTAGAATATCTTATATCCATTTCATGCTTGAGTGTCTGTAAGTCTAATATTAATACATTTGAATTATTCATACTGTTAGTAAAAATCACTCAAACCAACATTTATTAAATACTAAGTCTTGGAACATATAAAATAGCATGATATTGCCTATGAGAAGAGTGAAATATTGGCAGATAATTAAACAGTAATTTAATAATGCAGAGTTATCAATGAGCACATACACAAATGCAAGCACAATACTGAAAATAATTCCACCTCTGAGAGAGTAAGTTTGAGAAAGTTTCCCCATGAAGGTGATGTCTGAGTTTAGGTCAGTTTTCACAGAAACAGCAACTTTAGTTCTACAATTTTAATCTAAGGAGATATACAAATAAAGAAGGATGCATGTCCAAGTAGCTTCACTGAACTATTTTAGCAGATCTTTTAAAACAACCTAATGTTCATTTGCATAATATAAGTAAATTATGTATTCAATATATCTTCAGTAATTGGGAGTCATTGAAATTGATAACATAAGCTTCTGTTTTTTTTAAAGTAATATTTTCCAGGATATTGGAGAAAAAATAACTCCAAAATGGCATGTGAGATATGATTATGTAAAATGGAATAAAAACAAAGTTAGTTTGTCTGTGCTGTGGCTTCTGCTTACTTTTAAATTATTTTTGTTATACTTGTATTTTTTATGTTTTATTATCGCCCCTAGATCTAAAAGAGTAATTACAATGTGTAAGAATAATACATGCTTATAAAAAGATATTTCAAGTATTATATAACACCAATGTTAGTAACAGAATTTTGTATTTCAAACAGTACCAATATATTTGCTGATTACTGTAGCTAAATTACATTAAATTTTATTTTATAATTTTAATTAATTTTTGTTAATGAAATATATATAAAAATAATGCTATTAATTTTCTATGGACATAGAAATTTTTGCCACATTACCTGAAATAGCAATCTCCCTAAAATAATGTAAAACTTTATTTAAAGAATTAAATACAAATTTTAATCTTTTTAAGTGAATAAGCAAATTGCTTTTCTGTTTTTTTAATTCAGTTAGTTCATTTTTAAAATGTGAATATCAAGGACTGGAATAGAGCTCAACAGTAGACTGCCTGTTGCAAGTTCAAGACCAGCCTGGGCTGCAAAGTGAGCTCAAGGCCAGCTTGAACTGCAGAGCGAAATCTTGTCTCAAAAAGACAAAAAAAAAAAAATTGTAGATTGCTTGCCTAGCATGTGTAAGGCACAGGTTTCCACACTCAGCCCTGCAAGTTAATTATACAAATAAATGAAAAGTAAAAAATTTAAAAATATGAATATCATCACTATTTTTCAGTCTTTCTGTATTTTATTTTAGAGCTGTACAAACTTCATGTTAATGAACATACCATGAAACATTTAATAACTATGATAGCATATTATAGTTTAATAGTATTTTAAATGTTATTCTATTGTGTCTGAGTAAATAATGTTAAAATGACCTGAATTTATTTAGTGTTATATGTTGCCAAGCTCCTTGAATTACTTTTTTTAATCAAAAAAAATAAGGCAAGTATAAATTTAAAAACCTGGCTTACATTCAAAACATTGACATTTCCATGAGTTGTTAAGATATACAATTTAATATTTATGTATACAAGTTACATGTGAAATACAGTATTCCCTTTATAGTTACAAGTATCTAATTTTTCATTAAGTTTTTTTAAAATTATATTTATCATGAGAACAAAACAAACTTATTAGTACAACATAGTACTGATTGTTAATAAAACTTTGCACAACAAATCTCTTGAGTTTATTCCTCTTGCTTAGCTAAAATTTATGCCTATTGTATTAGTTATGTCACTGGGACAAAACACCTGACACTCATCATTTACAAGAGAGCAGTTTTATTTAGGCTCATGGTTTTCAGAAATTCCATGCATGGTTGACTGACTCTGAGGCAGAAACAGAGGGCATGTGGAGGAAAGGTTGTCAACTTATGGCAGCCAGGAAACAGAGAGAAGGCAGGAGCCAGGAAAAAGAATGCACCCTTCCAGGTTACACCTCTAGTGACTTACCTACACCAGGCTCCACCTCAAAACATGAGACTTCTGGGGGATGTTTTAGATCTAAACCACAACAGCTATTGATTGGTAACTCCTCATCTTCCTGTCCCAACCCCTGGTAATTCTCATTCCACACTTTGTGTGAATTTGGCCTTTTAGATACTTTGTATAATCATTCAGCTTGTGTCTTTAGGTGACTAGTTTATTCACCTAGCAGTGTCCTAATGGTTCATCCAGATTGCATTATATTGCAGAATTTCCTTGTTTGGGGAGGGGCGAATAATATTCCCTTACACAATATTTTCTTTTTGAATTCATCTTTTGATGAACATTTAGGTTTTCTCCATGTTTTGACTATTGTGAATAGTACTTCAATGAAAACGGGAGTCTTAACATCATTTTCAGTCCCTTATTTCAGGGGCTTTTTGGATACATTCCCAAAAGTGAGATTGCTAGATAATATGATAGCTACATGCTTAATTTCTTAAGGAGACTCTATGTTGTTTCATATTGCAGCTGCAAATTCGCATATATAGCATAGTATTCATGAGTTCCAGTGAGTTACTTAGATTTTTCTTTAAATAACAGCCATTCTGAAATGTGTGAGGTGACTTGTTTCAGTAGTTTTGATTTGTATTTTCTTAATGAGTAGTCAAAGTGAACACTTATTCATAGACCACTGAATATTTGAAAAAATGTTTATTCAAGTGCTCAGCTCATTTTTAATATGAGCTTTTGATTTGTTCTTTTGTTATAGGAGTTTCATATATATTTTGGGGATAATCCTTTATCAGAGAGGGTTTGAAAACACTGTAATTTTTCCCTATTCTGTAGGTTTCCCTTTTATTTCATTGATTGTTTCCTTTGTTATAGAGAAATACTGCATTTTAACATTGTCTGTTTTTTCCCTTCATATCTCAGTTATGTTACAGGTTTGACTCCAGACAACTGCAGTTAAGCAAATATTGCAATAAACTGATATTATCATTTGATAATGCCCTCCAAAGGTCAGGTGCTAAAGGCTTGGTTACAAGCTAACATTTTCTTTTCCTTTTTTTTCTTTTATTTATTTATTTATTTATTTATTTATTTATGGAATTGGTAAGATTATGAGGGCTTTAAATCAACAGATGAATTAATCTGATGACATTACCGAAAGGTGATGCAAACAGGAAGTTGTGATTAATTGAACAGAGTAGATCCCATGCCCATCAAACTGACAATTATTTCTGGTCACTGGCCCCTTCTTCTGTTACTCTTCCCCTTTCTCCTTCCTGCCTGCAAAAGTTGAGAATCTTCATGTCGCCACCACCTTCTTTCATGATGTTCTGATTTACCTCAGTCCCAGAAACCATGGAGCCAATCAAACATGGATGGAAGGAAACCTCTGAAACCGTGAGCTAAAATAAATATTTCCACCATTCAGTTGTCTTTTCATGTATTTTGTCACAGCAATGAAAAGCTGAATAACATAGGAAGTGATATGATTTTTATTAGAGCACATAAAAGTTAGATTTATACTATCATACCTTATTATAAAATATATTATTGCTAAAAATGCTAAAAATTACCTGAGTCTTCAGAAAGTTGTAACTGCTTTCTGGTGGAGGGTTTTACCTTGATGTTCTAGGTGTTGAATGATCAGAGAGGAGCTGTCACAATATTTTAAAATAAGACAACAGTGAAGTTTACCACATTGACTATTCCTTTCATACAAGATTTTTGTGTATCATATTATGATGTTTAATAGAATTTTCACCTGAGTAGACTTTCTTTCAAAATTGGAGTCACTTCTTTACAGACTTTGTCACTGTTTTGCCAACTAAGTTTATGTACATTTTTAATCCTCTGTTGTCATATCAAAAATGTTCACAGCTTCTTTACCAGTAGATTCCATCTCAAGAGGCCACTCTCTTTGATCATCCTGAGAAAACCATTCATTATATGGTGTAGTTTTATCCTAAAATAACAGCAATTCAGTCACGTCTTCAGGCTCCTTTCTAAATGATGACTTCCTCTCACAAGGTTTACAATTTACTATTCTCATGATCATTAGAATATCTATCAAAGTTAGCTATGCCTGCATGAATTGTGTGTCCCAAATATTAATTCTTAGAAGTAAAAATTCCTTCATGATCCATGGACTGAAAAAAAGATGTTGTATCAGCAGGCAGAGAAACAACATGAGTTTCACTACATATATTTGTCAGAGCTATGGGGGAGATCAGGAGAACTGTCGATGAATAGTAATATTTCGGCAGGAATATGGCTTTTCTGAGCAGTAGATCTCAATAGTAGGCTTAAAGTATTAAGAAAAACTATATTGTAAACAGGTCATCTGGGCTTTTTGACCTACTTAGAACAGGCAGAGTAGACATAGCATGATATTTAAAGGTTCTGCCATTTTTAAATGATAAATGAACGTTAGATCCAAGTCAAAGTTATCAGCTATAAGAGCTCTCGTTCATTGAAGTCTTGAAGTCAGACATTGACTTATCTTCTGTAGCTATTAAATTTCTAGACAGTATCTTTTTTTCCCTGTGTATAAATGTTTCAATTACACTGAAAGTCTTATTGTTTGGGGGTTTTGTTAGCGTGTTTTGACGTGGCCACCTTCACTGATTAGCTTTGTTACATCTCCCGGATTTCTTCTTGCAGCTTCCGCATCATTACTTGCTGCTTTACTTTGCACTTTTATATGATAAAGAGGGCTTCTCTCTTTAAATCTCAGAAAGCAAACACTTCTACCTTCACACTTTTCTTTTACCACTTCCTTACCTCTCTCACCCTGTATAGAATTAAAAAGATGTGAGAGTTTTGTTCTATATTTAGCTTTGGCTACATGCACTATTATGGCTGGTTTGGTTTTCTACTTATACCACTCAAATTTTCTCCATATTTGTCTTTTGACTGCTCCTTTCTGAGGTTTATGTGTTCACTCAATAGAATAGCACTATTAATTGCCTTCAAGAAGTTTTATTTTACATTTATAATTTGGCTGTTTGATGGAAGACGCCCTATTTTCAGCCTGTTTCATCTTTTGACATGCCTTCCACTAAGTACAATCATAACTAGCTTTTGATTTGCATTGAGAAATGTGCAAATTTCCTTCACTTAAACATTTAGAGTTCATTGCAGTTAGCACTTTCAGTATTTCAGTATTATTTCACTATTATTAATCAGAGAATAGAGAGGAAGTAGAAGACAGGAGACATGTGAATAGCCAGTTACTAAGTCACTCGGAACACGTATTTATTAGTTAAGATTTCCTATATGGGCATGGTCTGTGTGACACCTAAAAGTGTTACAACTGTAAAGTCAAAGACCTTGGATCACATAGTTACTATGACAAATATAATAAAAATGATGGTATTAAAAATATTGTGAAAATTTTCAAAATGTAACATAGAGACATGAAATAACTCACACTGTTAAAAAAATCTGATAGTTTTCTTGGACACAGGCTTGCCAAAATATTTTCTTTATAGTATAATGAAATAGCTGCAAAGCAAAATAAAATGAAGCACAATAAAACAAGTTATTCTTGTACTTTTGTTGCCTGTGCTTTTACATTATATCTATGAAATCCTTGCCAGGCTAGTATCATAATGTTTGTCTTTTTCATTTTTTTCTTGTGGTTTATAGTTTTAAGCTTTACATGTAAATCCTTAATTCATTTGTACTTGATTTTTCTATAAGAAATAAGCTGTGAGTGCAAATTAATTCTGCATATGGACATCCAGCTATTCTCTGAAGAGACTGTCCTTTGTCTATGTGTGTTCTCAATAATCTTTTAAAAGATTATTTGACTGTGTATGTGTCGATTTATTTCTAGGTTCTCTATTCTACTAATTGATAAATGTATCTTTACTCTGATCTGATTATAGTAGTTTTGTAACATAATTTGAAATCAAGAAGTATAATATCTCCAGTTTTTTACCAACTTAGTCAAGATTGACTTATGTATTAACAGTTTTGTGGTTCCTTATGAATTACAGCAATGCTTCTTATAGTAAAAATCAAAAAGCCATTGGGATTTTTAGGGTTTGCATCAAATTTATTGATTTTTTGAATGGTCTAGATAAGCATTAAAGAATGTTAAGTCTCTGAGGTCTTTACATATAAATTATTTCCATTGGTTTGACTAATTTCTTTCATTCATGTGTTTTAGTTTTCAGTATACAAGATTTTATTTCATAATTAAATTTATTTCTCAGTGTTCATTATTTTTGTAGCTATTGCAAAAGGGGTTTATTTTTCTAATTCTTTTAGAGTACAAAAAATTGTTGTTAGGGTACAAAGAAGATATCTTGGAGCAGGTAAGTGATTAAGCACACTGTGGAACACATCTATCACAGAATATCACTCAGAATAAAGAAGAATGAACTTACTTGTAACAATTTAGATTAGTGTATAAATATTTATGCTAAATAAAAATCCAATTCTGAAAAATGACCAACTATATGCTTCTATATATAAAACATTTGGATATTGCAAAATGTTATAAATAAAGAGCAGATTAGTGCATAACCACGGTGAGGGACAGAAACAGAGTAGAAAACTTGGTAAGACAATATTGGCTGTGGTTCCACAAAGCAACACTTACATAAGGCTCTGCCATAATTAATGTAGTTCAATTTAGTCATTAATATATGTTATGTATGTATATCATATCACTTATGAGGAAAAGACAAAAATGAGTAAGAAAGAGTAATTTTTTTTTTGCACTGGGGATCAAACTCATGACCTAGCACTTGCCAGGCAATCGCTTGTGCTGCTGAGCTAAATCCCCAGCTCAAGAAAGAGTAATTTTTATAGAAATGTTTTTTAAAGACAGCTCAAGAAGGAGATACCAAGCTTTCTTAAAAAGTTGCTTAACTTCGTTAATAATTAGGAAAATCAAAATAAAAGCAGAATATTTTTTCATGTCCCACGATTGGCAAAACAAATACTCAATAACATCATCACTGGGGATTTGGAAAAGGCATCGGTATTTATTTCTGACAATGATTTAATTGGCAAATTCTAAAAGTGTTGAAATGTATATAAGTTCAAATAATATTATTTATGAACATATTAATTTTGTTTAATTAATTCAATGCTTAACCAAAATTTTACCATGTTCAAGATGCATTCTCCTGCATTGCCTACCATTGTTTTGCAAACATAGGTTTTCTAAAGAGAGTAAAACTGGTAAATTTTCTCTCAATAATTTTAAAAATCATGCCAAAAGTGTACTTTTTTTGCATGTGACACAGGTGAAGGATTATGAATGATGCTGAGTTTTTTCATGACTTGCATGATTTAGAGGCCTGTCACTGAACTAATTGATATACAAATTAATAGAAATGCATGTAGTTGGAATTAGTATTGTCTATGCAATAAAAAACACTTGTTAATGCTCTACAGTGTCACATGTATAACTTAAGTCTGCATTTGTGGATATGATGTATTATATTTTGATTATGATCAATAGCAATTTATTTTTACTTTAATATCACCATATGAGAGCCAAATATGAATTATGTGATACAGATAAAATATAAATAGAAACAAAAAAATTTTAAAGAGAGTAACATGATTCTCAATTTATATATTGTGATTCTTTGCAAATAGTATAGGATACTTAAAATAATTAGTAAATGAACTAATGATTTTCCTTAAAATGTAATCCTAATAAGATGCTATGAGTGAAAATTTTAAAGTTTTAAAACTTACAATTAAGAGGTATCATGGACAATAGCATATTTATTTCAATATCGTATTCCAAGTGTCTAGCATAGTTTCAATATTGTATTCCAAGTATCACACCATTCTGTGATGAAATGAATCAAACAAATCGTAGCTTGACTAACAAATTTACAGATACCCTGCTTAATCAGGTAGTAAAAGAAGTTGTCAATTATAAGGATTTTTTTAAATTCCTAACCTACACTATATCTTTCAACAATTCTAAAAATAAGGCATCTTGAAGGGGCTGAAGATATTTACGGATTTACACAGATGCCCAGCATGATGCTGTCAGTTACAATACTTTAGAGAGGAGGTGGAGAACCTTTACTAACCAAGTGCCAGTGCAGGTCCTGGATTCCTGTGTGACAAATCATTGAGTTCAGTTTCTAAAATCTACCAATGAGAAAAAAAAATGTAGAAAAAGTTAGTAAATAGTAGAAATCAGTTGGATTGTTATTTACACAAGACTATTTTTAAAATTGCAACAGTAAGCCGCTAAAATCTGACACTCTATTAGATAATAAAATAAAATATCTCCTTCAATAGCATGCATTACTTTTCTGAAAGAATCAAAGTCAGGTATAGTGGGCATTTCTAGCTTTTCTGAATAACGTGGAAATAATAAGTAATTGACATTGTATGGCAATAGGAAAGTGATTTCAGAAAGTAACATATGTTAGTTCACAACGAACGTATTAAGTGAAAATTGGGAGGAGCAGAAATGACCCACCCCATCTTCATAAATAGGTGTAAAGTAACAAATTCAGTGGTTTGTGGTAATTATCTGCCCATTTACACTCTCCATTTCCCTATCTTCCATCAACATAATACTGCTGTGGCCTTCATTACCAGTGGGTGAAAATCCTTATCTCCTTAAGACACCCAGACTTCTGGATGATCTCCAATCCTATGGGCAGTTTTTCTTACACAAATCTCGGTTTTTTTCGTGCACTTTTTTTTACTGTTCCCACAGTACCAAAACCTCCCACGGAATCTCTTGGAGCTCAGTCCTTATTTAAGTAAAATCTCAAATATTTTTTACATATTTTTTGCTGTTCTCCTTACTTGTTTGTCTTACTGACACCTTGCTCTCCCCAAAGGCCACTGCTTCTCTAGTAACTTTCGAAATGGTGGTCTTACTACTGCTTCCTTATTTCTATTACTGAGGAAGTGAGACAAAGTAGTCTGTGATCATTTCTCTCCAGTGCTCTTTCCAGACTGCATTTCCTCTCTTTTCCTAAACAAGCACCTCCAAATTTTAAATCAAATATCTTCATTTAAATTGCCATCAACCATGCCTCTGTTCAATATTCTGATTTCTTTAAAAAATCTTATGCATTCTCACCAATACTACTTCTGTCCCAATTTTTATTAATTTCCCTATGTATTCAAAGTTTGTCAAAGAAAACTAGACCTGGGCAATGTTTGAAGTAGTCAGGCAAATTTTTATCAGGAAACTATTGTGTAGAAATGGGCTCAATTCTGAGTAGAAAAGGCAATATGTTGAGGAAGCGAGGTTCTGCAGCTGAGAAAGAAGAAAAATCAAGGCTCCAAAGATTCTGGTTACACTGAAGTAATAGGATTCTAGCTGAGGGTATGTCAGAGTGATCACGTATCACCCAGCAGATGGTAGAGGATAGGAATTTAATCAGTAATCATGACGGAGCAGAGCCTGACTAAAACTAGCTGATGAGGTTCTTTTGCTACTACTGACTATTCAGAGAAAGACACAGAAGTCCAAATGTTGAGAGCTACTTAAGAAAACAGCTCGAATGGTATGAATAAAGTTTGGCCTAGAAATGATTCTTTTGTGATTTCTTTCGAAAACCCTTACCTCTCAGTTTTTATCCCTCTTGTCCTATATTTACACTTTCCGGACAAAAATATCCATGTTTGACATTGATAATCATATCAATAATTGAGAACTTTCCTTAGTCTCAAGTCCAAATATCCCATTGTCTGACTAGGGTTTCCTTGTTTTGTGGTTTATTTTCTCTGATACTCAACTACCAGTAAATTTTCTGGACAGCCAGGACCTACATTAACTGATCCAAATATCTTGTTGTTGTCTCTTTCTGTATCAAGCAGAATTCAATAGTAAAAATCATTCTGGTATTTTAAACAGATGAAATTTTATGCAAAGTATTGGCTGTAAAGTGATGGAGAAAGCAAGCAGTATATAATGAATCAATCCAAATAATACCAACAAGAGAGCATTACCAGGCGGGAAGGACTAAATGTGACCGCATTGTTAAAAATCAGGAGCCAGAGGCTCCCAGTGGAAGCTGGTTTCATTATGGCTCCATGTAGTGAGAGAGAATAATACATGTAAAGCTGCATATCAAACTGCCACATGAGGCTCAGGGAAAAAGTCATGAGACTCAGGGAAAAAAAAAATCATCTTTCTTTATCAGCGGAATGAAGCCATGATAGAGTTGATGTTGGAGTCCAGTGTTAACTATCTTGCAAGATATACTTAGATGGGCGGGGAAGGCACTGGGTACATCTGACGGGAAATGTACACTGACCCATAATGTCCACATCCTTGATTACATAGTACCCGTTCTCATCTTTTGACTCATACGTAACTTTAATATCAACTCGGTGCCTCTGCTTACCATGAAGGAACTAAGCATAACCCAAATGAATATGCTGTCAGTCTCTCCCAAATCAAGACATAAAATCCAATCATCACTTGCTACAGGCAATGTACTGTCCTCTCTAATAGGTACAAATTCTTAACAGTCAGAATCTGCAATTGAAACTATGAAAGTGAACAGTCTCAACAATCTACAAACAGTAGAAAAGAAAATGATAAAAAGAAATAACTGTGCTGGGTCCAGTGGAATGTGCCTGTAATTCCAGCTGCTCAGAAGGCTGAGACAGAAGAATTTCTAGTAACAGGCCAGCATAGTCAACTTAGTGAGACTTTGTCTGAAAATTAAAATATAAAAATACAAAGAAAGAGTGCTGAAGGCACAGCTCAGTGTGAAGGATCTGTTCATTCCCTGGTACCAGAAAAGGAAAATGAAGAAGAGAGGGAGGAGAATAGGGAAATAGAAGAGGAAAAGGAAGGAAGCGAGGAGGGAGAAAGGGGGGGGAAAAAGGAGGAAGGAAGGAAGAAATGAAGGCATGAAGGAAAGATGGAAGAACTGACGATTCTGTATTTATATCATACACAAATATTCAAAAGCCAATATCACATAGAATGAAATATAATACAAGTTTCACTATTAAGTAGTTTCTAACATCATTTTCCCTTCCGAAAAATTCCCTTCTTGAAATTAGAAAAGCTATTTGTAGATCATAAATAATGGTTTACAAGAAAACTGACATAATGATAGCTTGAAGGAAAACAGCTGTGAAGTAGAAAGCAATTGTAACTT
Organism: Cuniculus paca; assembly: GCA_004365215.1. Lineage (NCBI taxonomy): Eukaryota > Metazoa > Chordata > Mammalia > Rodentia > Cuniculidae > Cuniculus > Cuniculus paca. Next base: position 38,449 of record RJWT010002132.1, read on the forward strand.
AGACCTCTGAAATATCCACAGCGGTATTCATCCCAGAAAATATTCTTTCCGGGGCTGAGGTTTAAATGCACTGCTTAAACTTGACAATTTTTCCCATTATTATTCAAAGAAGTTTTCAATATAGAAAACAGGAGAAGTTAGAAAAATAATGCCACAATTAAAACATATTTCGAGAACTTACAATATTAATACAATTTATACCAAGCAGAAACCACTGGAAAAACATGTAAAAGAGCAACAATTGTGGTTATTGTGCTGGTGAGAGCAAAAGATGAGGTATCAGAAGTGATAGTTATTGCAAATAATTAGGCTGCATTTAGGAAAACCAAGTCAAATTCTGTTGTCCCTTAATTTTCTTAGTTTGATTTTTTTTAATTTACTGCAAGACCTCATTAATGAATTGTCACTGAATTTTTTGTTAGCTCAAGGGCAAATTTTATATGGCAAAAAGAATTAAACATGGGTCCCTCCTGTAAGGTGGCCCTGGTTTAATGCCTTTTGCTCCTGCATAAAACTTATTTTTCAAGTTGTAGCAACAGATCACTTGGCTCATATTGACATAAAAAAAACATGTTATATGTAATGTAATAAAATAGTTTGACTTTGATGAACTATTTCATTTTACTTATATTACTATATCAAGACTTTCCATATAACAACATATAACTGATTGAAGTTAAATTAATTAATACATTTCATTCTTTTTTCAATTTTTTTATTAGTATGTGTTTGCAGAACATAATGATTACATTTCTTGTAGGGAGTTTGTGTGTGTGCATAACACGTCTTAATTCTCCTCTCCTTAATCCCCACTACCTCCATCTGTTCGTCCTCTTCCTTCTCACAAAAGATCTATTTTCTATTGTGTATCTTTTGGGTTGCTTTTTGTTTATATTGTGCATTTCTTGTGTGTCTGATTTATCTCTCTTTCTATCATAGTTTCAAGGTGCATCCATTTGCATACCAATGACTCAAGTTTGTCCTTTAATATCACGGTAATACTCTATTGTGTATAAACACCATATTGTCTTTATCCACTCACCTGTTGATGCACATATTGGCCACCTCCAACATATAGTGATTATGAATTTTGCTGCTATGAACATAGGTAAACATGTATTACTATAGTGTTTTTAATTTTTGGGAAGATATTCAGAAGTGGAATAGCTGGATTGAATAGAATTTACATTTTTAATTTTTGAGCAATCTCTATACCGAGTTCCATAATGGTTGCACTGGTTTATATCCCCACCAACAATGTAGAAGGGTTTCTTTTTTCCTGTAGCCTCTCCAGTTAATATGTTTTTAATACAATTAGTGGTCTAAACTCCCAGCCTGTCTTCACTACAGTGATAGAAGTTTGCCTGCTTTTCTATAGATTTTTTGTATATAGCAGTTTTTATGCATTGAGCATCTGTAAATTAGTACGAGACATAAAAACAAAATTTGATTGCTGTCCCTAAATGAGTTCAGATTGTCCTAGGAATGACTTTTATATAATCAGATGGCTGTAAAATTATGAAATAAATAAGAAGAGAAAGAGTGTATGTACATAATTAAATATGGAAAATATATAGGGCTTTTCCACATTGTATGTGCAGGAAGGTAGAGGTGTGAAAGGATTCCTAAAGCAGTAACATTTGACTAGATGTTAATCTGGAGCATTAAGTGGAAAACTTGTTCACCAGAAAGGAAATTGGGAAGGTTATTCTTGGCAGAGGAGGCAAAACAAACTGAAGAAAAAATGAGGACAGTGAAGCAGAAGTGCAACCTATGATGAATAAAGCAGTTTGCTTGGTTCCACCATAACATGTGAACAGGGCTGTGTTCAGAGTAAAGAGTGTCACAAGGGATGCAGCGTATGGAAATCAACAGATTAATAAAGTATTTTGTCCCATTTAAATACATGCAGTAGGGTGAGTTGGCATTAATTGAATTCAGAAGAATGTATTAAGTTGTCCAAAGATTTAGGAAAGACTTAGGAAATAAAAGTAAAAAATATTGCTAAAACAGAAGCACATAGACCAATAAACAACAAGAGTCTTGATCTTCCTGGGTGTAATGGAGTTACAATAATATAGAAAAGAACAAGACAAATGCAGCTGGAATACGTAGGTGGATCAAAAAAGCACCTATTGTATTTGATAATAATTGACTTATATATAGATTCAGAATAGTTTTGTGGTAGATATAGATGACAGTGGACTTGAAAGGAGAGTTCAGTGAAATTTTAGGAAATGCAAATAGTAGGGACATAAGAGTATTTGTGAGAAATACAAAGAAGAAGTGTTAAATGATAACTATAGGTGCTGAGAGATCACGAGGACAACTTTTTATTTTTACTTAGAAATTTATTACAGTGTGGAGAAACTGAGAATTTTCGTGGTCTGTGAGAAGAAGCCCCTGCAATAAGGGATGCAAAATATATAGAAGAGAGGAGATAAACCTACAGCAGACATAATCTAACTCATGCAAAAAGGAAAGTAACAGTTTCAATAGCTCCAGCTTTTCTTAACTCCTTTTGTACAGGAAGAAGTAAAATAGGTAATGATAACTCGTCAGACTTAGATTTTTAACTCAGTATATTAATCAGAAAAGTCTTTGCTACTGAAAGAACCAAATCGACTTATCATTTTCTTATCATCTTTTGCTTTTTGTATTTGCTTTTTAAACTGACAGTGTATGTTTTTTCCATGTACAACATAATGTTTTACAACTGATATATATAGTGTATATATATATATATATATATATATATATATATATTTTATTGACTAAAAATAGCTAATTAACACAAACACTTTTTTTTTTTGTACTGGGAATCAAACTTAAGACCTTGCGTTGCCAGGCAGGCACTTGTGCCACTGAGCTATATATCCCGGCCCCCCATACACACTTTCTTTTCCTCACATAGTTATACTTTTGTGGTGAGAACATATTGTATCTTTCTCAGCATTTTTGCATAAAAATATGTATTGTATGGTCACCTTCCTTAATAATAGTTGAACTTATCCCTCCTGTTTTAACTGAAATATTGTATCCTGTGACCAATTTGTCTACATTCTGTAGCCCACGGCAACTATCATTCCACTTTTTACATCTATCATGTCAACTTTTTTATAGTGCACCAATGAATGAGTGTATGCAGTAATTGTCTTTTTGTATCTGTTTTTTGTTAGTTCACATAGTGTCCTCTAGGTTCCACCTTGCTGTGTAAATGACAGAACTTCTTTCTTTAAAAATTTAAATCTTGCTTTCATAAAGGCTTTGAGGCCATTCTGCTATTTTTTTAACTCTTTCTACCGCTGACAATAGCTCTGACACATAGTAGGTGATCCATGAGCATTACTGAAGAAAGAAAATTAAGGATATAATTAAAACATCAGAATGAAAACAATTTTTCACGTGCTGTAGTAATTCAGTGTGGCTGGTAACACATCAAGTGGCAGACTGCAGACGAGGAACAACAACAAAATGAACAAATTACAGAAGGTTTGAAGATTAGGCAGGCTCAAGTTTCAGAAACTGCTTCCTCCATCCATTCCCCCCCGATAGTCAGGATCGGCAAACCAACAAATACACTTTTTTAGAAAGTTACATAAAACCCTGTATTTCAATGCTCTTGAAAAAAACCCACTAATCTCATATCATTCTTTTTCTAATTTTCCATATGGCAGTAAATGATTCTGCATTCAAACTTATTTCTTGAAGAGCTTTGGAAGCAATCCTGTAAAGATGTTCAGCAAGCAGCAGGATTTAAAATCTTCTAAGCTAAGAGCAACTGGGCCATCTTGTAGAGCCAAAAGATTTATAGCAAGCAGGCACCAAAATTTTCTAGGTATATCAAGTAATTCCTGGGAAAGATTTGTGGGCAAGTAGACGGATGGAAGTGATTTTATTAAGTGTAATTGAGAATAATCAGGGATGACTCACACATACTCACTGTCCTTCCTGTCATTTTCTGTCTTTTTATTTATTTTTATTTCGATCATGTCTCTCTAGATATCCTAACTTCCTAAATAAGTATGCTTAAATGAATCCCAACTTTAGTCCTTAAACTTATAAAATTTTTAGTAAAATTAGCCCAAACATGAGAAAATTGAATTTTAAAAGTTTTATGCCAGTTGGTGGGGAGCACAGATAGAAACAATGAACAGCAAAAGAAGTTTCATAATGCA
>RJWT010002133.1:0-42628 GCA_004365215.1 Cuniculus paca
TTTTATTCTCTTTAAAATAAAAACAAACTCATTAATAAATGAATTGCATCATTAGTCAGGTGGTTCTTTCAATGCCTCAGGCGACATTTATTTAATGGCACATCTATCTCTTATAAGAAACCAACACCACCCTCCAAAAAAAAAAAAAAGCCCAGTATATAAATAATGTGGTGTAAAATCAGATATGGGGGGATTAAATCTGGTGCCTGATGTGCCTGGCAATGTCAAGGGAGATGATGAATAGTGTTAGCAGGAGGGAAAGAGAGGAAGCTTAAATTTCTTGCTACATCCTGAAACAAAGAAAATGGGTACTGGAAAAAGCATAGGACCAGCTTAGAGATTATTTTGGACTCACTTCATCGTGTTGATAGGTTTGGGGTCAAAGTTGCCATCTGCATCCACAGAGACCTGTTTCTCCAACGTGGCTATGATTCTAGTATCTAAATAATCCGGTGGCAAGGCCCCGGCAATAGCGCTGAGACAAGGCAAGGCCATTCGGAAGAGATCTGGGTCATATTTCTGAAAAGGAAAACAGACACTACTTAGTAGAGAAACCAGAACCATGGTTATTAGGTAGATCCATTCATTGATTAGCTGGAAATGAAAACAACATATGCATTTGTCCAGGTTGGCCGAAATAGGGAATCTGTAACCCCTTAAATACTCTGTGGTGGAAACTGAGGTACTCTTGGAAGATGAAATGACCATCTGTGAAGCCCCCTGGATTTACACTAACATCTCCCAAATAGTTAATGTCAAGTATCCATTAAAGGTCAATAAGGGGTTGACAGAAAGGTCTATATAAATTTTTCTGCCACGGGTGATTAGAAACTGACCCAACCACAGTAGTTGATGTGGGTCACAGGTAGATGTCATAGGCAGTCTGCTCAGCATCACATCCATTCTTTCCTGAACCTGGCCAAGAATGTATTTCTATCACCTAACATGGATTTAGAAAGTTTGTGATCTGCTTATAGTAAACCAAAGGAACCCAGAAGTAAACAAAATTTAAGAGCAGGTGAACAAGTTATGTAGATGCTCCAGACTTCTCTAGGAAAAGAAGATCCATTCATTTTCCACCATTAAATCTGGTGACGGATGAATCTAAATATACTGGACAGCAGAATAAGGTCTGAGAATCAGAATCTGTTTCTAGCAGGCTGTCCCATAAGGCTTGGAGGTCAGAGGCTCTGAGTTGCCCCTCAACCTCTTCTTTAAACGAGCATCTGGGAAGCACCTCCACAGAATGGCTTCAAGTCTCCTGAATGTCCCTTTGCCCACCAGCCGATCAGATGTCAGGACTTGATAGAAGACTGACTAATAGGAGTCATGCCACGTCTGGAGGGAAAGAATAAGGTAAGTCATCAAGACCGGAAGCAGGAAATATTGTTGCAGTTTGGTGGTTTCTCTCTCTTGCATTAGCTTTGTGAGCCTGGCAAACTATTCTGCTCTAAGACTTTTCTCGACTTGTAAAATGAGGATTGATTGTAGTTCCTTTTTAGACAGCTGGGGTAAGGATTAATGCAATACACTTGTGAAGTACTTGACACAGTTTCTAGTAAAACTTAATAGATGCTAATCATCATTATTGTGTTCTTGGGTCACTGAGGTCATTCCTTTTTGTTCAGGAAGCACTGTAATTACCTTATGGGAGAGGGAGTCAAAAATCCCCCAGAAGAGCTTCTCTGTGAGGTGCAACTCCTCCTCCACGGCCATCCCATAGCTCCCCCATCCTGAAGGCAGACAGTAATACTTCCAGCACTGCTCAAAGTGATTCGTCAAAAGCTGGGAGGTTCACAGCAGGATTGCACCAGTGGGGTAGGACACAGGAAATCCACAGGCATCAAAAACATGCAGGGGAGAATAAAGTAGTATTTGGAGATCATGAGAATGAAACCGACATTGGAAACGGCTGTGTTGTCTACAAAGTGACCCTTTGGGTCTCACTAGGAAGGGTTTGCTCTCGAGTCTAATGAGTGCTAATTTGAGCTGCATGTGCCTGATTAATTCTTAAGCCTCTCGACATGCCTCTAGTAGTTACCAGAGAACAGAGAAGAGCTGTCTACTGCAAATAAGAAATTGCTACCTTCTGAAAGTAGTCATTGTGTGCTGTTCTAACCAGTCAGCTGTGAAAATTTCTTCTAAGACCTTTGTTTATGATTCTGGAAGGTTCTGAGGGATACTTATTTGGGGAGGGTATTGGGATACTGATTTGGGTAGCAAGTTGTGGGTCTGGAGATTTTGTCTACATTGATTACTCCTCAATGTTTCCTTGCCTCTCTCCAGCCTTCTGATGTTATAGCAGTTTCACATCTTGCCAGTAGAGGGCAGAAACACACAAGTAATGTTCTGTTCCCAACTGGTGGGATCCACGTTCTCTGAGAAAAATCCCATTGATGAGAGATGTACATTTATTGAGTGGCAGCAATAACCCCTCTTAGGAGCCAGCATTTGGCTGGCAGTAGAGACCTATAGAGGGAACAAAGCTGTGCAAACCATGAATGATTTTCAGTTAAAGTACTTTTTGAGATCAAAACGGACTGTTATGGTTAGAGAGAAGAATTAGGCTTCTGAAGACCACAGAACCTCTAACATCATACAACCTACTTTCTTCCTGACTTGGACACAGGATTAAATGAAAGACTTCTTGGAAGTTTTGTTATTCCAACAAAATGCTTCCTTAAGTCTTTGCTTGAACTATTTCTGAGAAGAAGAAAAAGTTCTATTAAGGTCACTAGGCAGGGTTTTGAGGACACTTTTGGGTGTGTAAGTATGATAAAGTCCCAGAGTAAAAGAAAAAAAAATTGTCCGCCTGGTGGGCAGATGGTTCTGCCACTACTTGGACAGATGTTCCTGGTGCTATGATAAAATATTTATAAATTACGAGACAATTGAGAATGAGTAAATAAAAAAACAGGGTTCTCGGCTCTTTTCTTTAATAAAGAAACAAAACAGAAAGTAAAAAGGATTTGTTACAAAGCCAAAAAAAAAACCAAAAAAAGAAAAGCACAAAACAATATAGAAATGGGACATTTTATCCTCTTTGAATGACAAAGCACAGGGCTTTCAAAGCTTTTCAGATATTTTTAGTTTTTTTGAGACAGGCTCTCACTATGTAGTGCAGGCTGGCCTTGAACTCATGGTGATTTCCTGCCTCAGCCTTCCAAGTGCTGGGATTTCAGGTGTGCACCATCACACCTGACTGGGACCAAAATTCTTCCGAAAACCTAATTAAGTGAGGAAGGTACAAAATTGAAGTCCCCTTGCCAACTTCTGCTAAAAAATTAGTAGCCAGTGAAAAGCGATGAGCGAACATTAAAGCACTTTGTGAATCTAACAAATCTCCTTTGAAACTGGACCTTCAAGAGTGGTTTGATTTTGTGGATTGCATCAAGCTGTCAATTCAAAGGAGAAAAACTCATTTACCTCTACTTTGCCCCCCAAATTGTGAAAACATGTCAGACAAAGCACACTGCCTGTGTCATGGACTGCATTTCTGTGAGAAGCATGAGGTTTACCTTCAGAGGCATTTTGCAGTATTCGTTGAGCTGTGGTACATCAAAAACCAGACGTCGTAGGAGCTGCTGTAACATGGAAGGCCTCAAGTGGCTGCAGTATGCATTAAGAAAAAGAACAAAAGAAAATAAATAATGTAGAACAGAGGAAGGAAGAATGCAAGAGGTTTTCATCAATAACTCTATATTAGGGCTAAGTGCTCAAAACAATTAGCTCCTAGATACAAGGTCTTGAATAAACAATGGATGATGAAACACATTCAAAACTGAGTATAGTTAAAATTCAGAAAGAGACATGTGCTAATGAGTTGAGATAGCTAAGGTTAAATTCCAATCAACATTTATGACAAATGTTCTAAACTCTATGCATAGTTAAAATACATTTTGTGATTATTTGCAAAGGATATTACAGATAGAAGGTGTGGCTAATTGTGCAGCCATCTCTAAGGATCAACAATCCTTGAATTCTACAAGAGGAACTGGGGCTGACCGGACAAATTGGTGGAGTCTGAGGCCACCTACTGGTGTGGGGTTTGATATGAACCTTAAAGCCTTTCAGGTTATAACCTGGTTCAGAAAACTCTCACTTTTGGAGTTATTTCTTTGGATTGTGGCTTTGTTCTCACAATAATTAATAAAAGAATACTTGATTAAATTATAGAGTTTAGGGCTGTGCAACTAAATTCTGAGATAAGACAGAAGCAACATTCATTAGTTTGTATGTTTAGGGTGCCACACCTTTTTAAAGCCTCATGGGACCTACGGATTCTCTCCAGAGAAAAGTGCACCCATCCACTCACACAACGTTCTGTGTAAGTTTAGGATGTAAACCCCTGGATTCCATCCACAGATGCCTAGGAAACCATGGGGCAAGGTAATAACTCCAACATTAAGGAAGGATGCCAGGGAGCAAATCCTTGAAGCATCTACAACAATGAAGATAATGTTGATGGAGATGAGAAACAAAACTCACCTGTTTCACAACTTTTCCCAGAGCTAGGCTTGGGATAAAAAGCCCTGAGCTGAGAAGATTGCTCATAATATGTCCCAAGTAGCCCGACTCCTGAATCTAGTGATTATGATGTAACATCACTCAATGCCTCACATTTCTGTTCAGATATTTAGCAGGTATCACCTAAGATTAACTTCAATAAAATCAAGGAGTGTGAAAATCTGTACTCTACAGATTCCTGACTTATTAAAAATAAGCAACACAAAGTCTAGTTAAGAATCTGTTTGTCTGCTGTGTCTGCAGTACAGTTGGAAGAAGTGTGCCAGGCCAGAAAAATATAGTAGTAGGGGCTATCTATTAAGTTTCAACATAAACTTATAATTTCCTCAAAGTCTGATTTCTTTGAAAACATTTACAGGTCAGATCCAGTTGTTCCATCGACGTGACTTTGGACTCGCTCATGTAGGGAAGCGGAGCTCCCTGGTTGGTGTAGCTCCTGAGAAACACATTGAGTTTGTATCTAACAAAGGTAGAACGTCATGATCTACAGCTGTTCCTGAAGCAGTTACCAACTGACTAGAGTTGATGCTGATAGAGAGGGTTTCCTCTTGGGTAAACCACCACAGTGAGGAAGAAACGGAGAGACCCATATATCGTAAATAAGTAATGGGTCATTATCTTCCTTTGGAAATGGCAAAGGAGAAAACATAGTTCCCTGTAATTCCTAGAGGTATGAGTGTGTCTACCAAGCTTGGTCTTTCTTGCAAGACCAAAAATTATCTAGTTAACTTTCTATCAGTTATTCTAGTAATCTTGAAATGAATGAATAGCCAGAGTACAGGGCCTGATTTTTGAAATGGATCTCAGAGAGGCTTGGATCTAAGCTCCCTGCCTGTCCTCCACTCCCCACACAGGCAGAGAGTACCAAAAGGTGATGCCGCCTATGCCTGAGATAGCGGAAGCCTCCAGGGTTTAGAAGATGCAAAAACAGCAGATACAGGTTCATTTTAATAAAGCATCTTATGTGCAGAAGCCATTATTACATGTGAAATGTATGAGACTCACCTTTTAAATAATTTTTTAAAACCTTATTTTTAAAGCAGTTTGATACAGGAAAAAAAATTGAGAGGATGGTATAGTCTTCTCCTTTGGAGAATGAATGAATGCACTTCTGGCTTTATCTTGGGCACTAAACAATTATTTTCATAACCTGAGTGTGCATTTGAAGCACAGTCTCTTCCCCTGGTCTGCCATCTCCATGTGCTAAAGCTTGAACTTGCCCTCCCCATCCTATAGGAAGGGTTTGTGCCAAAAAGGACACCAAGCACGTCTTGAGGTGTTGGAGAGGACTGGGGGGTGGTGAAGGACTGGCAGCTTCCTCCGACTGTATCAGTAGTGTTTAGGTTATACAATGAACTACGCTTGGAAGGGATGCATGCAAGAGCTTAAAGATGGGGTACTTACTTGCAAATGGCAAGCAAACATTCTTCTATAGTATCCCTCTGTGCTTTGGTGAGGGAACGTCCCTTGGAAAGCCTATATATGGTCTGCAGCGTAGAATCAATCAGAGAGGTGTAGTGCTCTGCCCCGGCAAACAGCGGGGCACATCTCTTAAGGAGTGGGAGCACCGCAGAGCATATATACCTGTTGAGCGCCAGTGCAGCCTCCGTGGTGCTGAGGGACACCTAGGAGAGGAAATCATGATGCTTATTAACCTCTCAGAGAGTGGTGAAGACTGCCCTGTGTACTGAGTTCCAAAATGGGTTCAGGGAGCCCGACGTGGTCCAGCTTGGTTTGTGTTTCAGAGCAACAGTGTGAACAACTTTTCACTTGGTTGGCAGGCCTATTTTTCTTTTGCATTTTAAGTGTTATGGATTAAGAACTGGTGGTCAACTTGGCACCAGCTGAATTAAATTGGCATGGTGCTGCATTTAGACAATCCACTTGAAGAAGGTTGCCAGCATAAAAGAGACATGGAGGGGAAGAGCAGAGGCATTGTGGGTTCTCCTAAGTGCTGCTGTTTGGAGCCATTGGTTCTCCTGGAGGAGCTTGTCAGGCTGGCTCCCCAATATGACTTCAGCCATTATCATCGGAGGAGCTCGGGACCTTGGTGAGAGTGGCTGCGGTTCACTTTGGGGAGTTCTGGTCTTTGTGTTGAGTATCACTTCCTGGCTCCAGAGGGGAAGATGGTTGCTGTTCAAACTCCAGGAGAAGTTGTCACGCTGGCTTCCTGGCACGTACTTGACTGTTCTCATCGTTGGAGGAGCGCGGGACTTCGTCATTGCTGAGGATGGCTGTGGTACTTTCCAGGAGCCCTGGTTCTTATTTGAGCGTTGCTTCTTGGCTCCACTGTAGAACCCTCAACCTACTAGCACAGATCCTTCATCCTGCTGGCATAGACTTTCTAGCTTCCACTGCTGGCCTATGGGCCTTTCCAGTATAGACTTTGGTGTTGTGGACAGATTTCCTGCACTTTCTTATGTCTAACAACTGGGTAACCATTATAAATAATATTACAAATTCTGTGTCCTGATTGTGGTCTTTCTCCCCACGACCCCTGACTATAACATTAAGTAACATTTTATTTTATTTTTTATAAAGTACTTGGAAGATTTTTAACTGTATACTTTATTTGAGGTCAGTATCAAAGAAATATTTTAAAAAGTACATTCATTCCCTTAAGCTACTGACATTTTCAGGTTAACTGTATAAAAATGTATTATTTCACATCTCCCCATATGGTATACCTACAGCTGCACATAGCTTCTGCATTTCAAAGTCCTAGTCATTAAGTAACATTTTCAAAATGTAAAAGAAAAAAATAAAAACCATAAAAAAGCAAAGAGCAAAAACTGGCTGAATCCCAAATGATCCTATAAACATGCTTCCCACATAGGCAAATTGTAAACCATTACTAAACTCAGGCCATGGTCAATTTAACCTCATACCCTTGATGCTTGCAAGACCAGCTGCTCAACTACAACATTATTATTCCAGCTTTAGCTCTCATTTCTCAACTTATGGGGACTTACGCATTGCCCTCATGTGATCTGAAGATTAGTAAGTGTTTACAGGTTAAGTAGCTTTTCAAATACAATGGTTTGGTGATAGCTTTACAATGAGAAAGTAGAGCTGTAACCCTCATCAGGTAATTTATAAATATTCGAGCAGTTCACAAACTGATGAACATCTTGAGCATAGATACTTCTCAGTAAAAAAACCTAGCTTGGCATGTGGAAAGTATAAAAGGAGTAGAACTCAATGGCCTTTTCTAAAACTGTGCCATAAATCTTGCTCACAATGTTCTCTTTTGTTTATTTAGATGGACAGGCTGAATTCAAGGGAAGACCCGTTTCGTGACACTAAATATAGCCAAAGCATGATTAACTACCATCTTGAAAACTGCAGAACTTCAAAAGAGATCTTGAGATCCACAGAGATAAAATATTATCATTATTTCCTGTGATTATTGCAGCCATTATATCTGTAACACATTTTCTCCAACTTGTGCTTTGAAAAGCTGTTTGCTTTGAACTGTTCACATTTCTGGGTGTTCTTATTAATTATCGAGTTTGTCTTCTAGAGGCTTTGTTAATCATGCTGGAAGAAATAGCTCATGTTTTACATTTATCACTTCCATAGACAATGTTGCTAAAATAGGGAAAGCAGAGCTTGGATTCTAGTGGCTTAAAAGTTTTTAAATGAGAATGAACGAATATCAGTGTGCTGGGGAGCTGAATATAAAAACTTTTAGTTGCAGATGGGGCTTGGACGAGCATGTGATTGATTACCAGATGCTAAAATAGCATTTGCTATTTATTTGATCTATAAAAAAATTAAATGCCTGAAGAGGAAACTTGGGGAGGTCCCGTAAGTTACAAATATTATTTTTTAGAACAAGGAAATTTGTAGAAAAGCCCATAACAAAAGCAGTGGTAGAGGCATTGTTTTAAATATCCAAAAGGATCACGTGCCCCTCATACCCTCGTGGACGCACCATTTCTCATCTACATGCCACAGAAAGATCTCCATTTCTGAGCAGAGAATCCAATAGGGCTGGGGGTCAGACTGGTTTCTATTTCCGGGTAACTTTTGATGGAATCCATCCCAGTTAAGGTATTGGCTGCTGACCAACCACCATGGGGCTCACACTTCAGCAGCTGGACATCAGGTATAACCTCTAATAAACTTTTTAACTAAAACCCTGAGCTGCAAAGACATTTTTTAGATCTAAGCACATCTAATTGTCTTTACTTCTCAGACTCAGAACTCCTGGCACACTATTTTTCTGCTCAGTTCTGATGTGTGGCAGCAGATGTCTTTTTTAAACTCCCAGAATCTCCTGTCTTGATGCCTGTTGATGCCAGATCACTGTACTTCCCCTCAGCCTTGATTTCCAAGGGCACATTTGCCACTGGACTCTTGGACTGAACTTTGTCATACCCCTGGGTTCAGACCTGTCCTTTCTGATGGTCAATACATGAAACCCAGAGGTGAAAATGGGCAGAGGATTTCCAGCCTGAAATGCTGCCAGTTGTCCTTTTCCAGAAGCAACACAGCCAAGTTCTCACTGGAGGACATCTGTTGATATCTGGAATTGGTTTTGGCAGGGGCGGGGAGTAGGACATCAGAGGGTCACTGGTATCTAGTGGGTAGAGGCCAGGATGCCGCAAAACATTCTGTAATGAACAGGAACTCTCTCCCTGAAAATACTGGTGAGGCTGAAAGATGAATTGAAGGAGCAGAGTTGAATATTGGAAGTCAGATGTACTGTGCCTACATGGAAATTTCTGGTCACAACAAATTAAGATCTTCCATTTCTTGGTACCACTGTTTTTCTCACTGGTAAAAGCAGGCTATTAAAATGTAGTCATTGAGTAGGTAGAAAAGATTTGCTTTTAAAGTCTAGACTACTAATTTTACAACGTGGGGAGAGAATTCTTTTTTCCACTGATGCTACTTACTGTATCTAGAGAGGCGGAGGCTCTCAAATCAGGTAAAAACCCAACCTCCAGCAAATGGAGCAGAAAAGTTTGATCCTTAATGCCATAAACGCGGTCCAAGAACAGTACCATGGGTGCCTTGTGGTCAGGGCAGAAGTTGGCTGCCATATTGGGCTCGCTGACTGACCCATCTGGAAGGCAGAGAACGTCATTTTCTTTTCGCTACCTGCACAGTTTCAGAATGCAACACACCAAACTTCGCCTGTTTGTTCTAATAAACAATAGGAATTCTGAAAACAACACTGTTCTGCTGATGTCAGCTTATTCTGGATTCAATTGCTAAAGTCTATTGCTATTATTCTAGAGTCAATTGCTAAAATTCCAGGAATGCTGTGGGTCAGTTACTAAATGTATCCCTTAATCCAAATTTTAAATTTACAATTTAAATGAGTTACACTTAAAAAGGTGACAAATACTTATCACATATCACTTCCTAAGACATTTACTACACACTCTATTCTTGAGGTTCTCTCCACTGTGTTTCTATGTTAGAAACACAATGTGATGTTGTGCTAGACACATTCTCATTTCAATTCCATGTTCAGTGATATCACATGGGTAGCGTTGGCCATATGAAAATATTTACATCACAGAAACAGCCAAGTGCTAAGAATCCAGGCTTGATTTATTGCTTCGTTGACGGAAGACAGAAGAAAGTAAGTGGTAAAATGTTAATGAAGGCGCTTACATTGAATAGTATGCCTTGCCTTCTGAAGCCAATATATCATAAAGAGCATAAAAATATTCTTGCAATGTTTGGAAACAATTACCTCATTTAGGAGGCACTTATAATAGATCAGTGGTGGGGAACCTATGGCATGTTTGCCATAGTGGGCTGTTTGTATCACTGAAAGCTCTAAAAGATTTGCCAATACTGTATTAGACCATCCAAAAAGTCTTATCTTATTTTAATAAATAGTTTCAAAATGAAGTAGTTTTTTTTTAGACAGGGTCTTGCTACATGGTGCAGGCTGGCCTTGAACTTGCTTATGTAGCCCAGGGTGCTGAATTCATGGTGATCCTCTTGTCTCAGCCTCCCGAGTGCTGGGATTGCAGGCATGTTTTTATTTTCCTCATGGGAATCCCATGAGGAAAATCAAAACAGCTTGGCTGAGAAAAAAAGACAGGATTTTAAAAAAGGATTTAAAAATCTTCCTCCTGTTTTGTTTGCACTAAAAATTTAGAAAAGAGAGCCCCCAAATGACCAAGCACAGTGACAGAATATGTAAATGCTGTACCATAAAGGTGTGGGACCTTATGAAGTACCCTGAGAATCACAAAGATAAAGGGCTCCAGCCCACAAATCATCCTGGAGCAATTCATGGCAAGGCAGGAGTGAAGGGAGCAGCTGCTGGCATCTCCCGCACTGACCACGAGAGGGCACTAGAGCTGAACGGTGGAGGCTGAGAAAATTGCTCAAGCTTGCCTGGTGCTTGGAACACCAAGGAGCATACTTTTTGTGGGATATTAATGACTGTTTTGTGTTTAGAAAACCCACTAAATATTCAGAAAACATTGATCTCAACATCTGTTTATGTTATCATTAGTTTTCTCGGAGAAATTATAACTTTACTATGGTTTATGAGGTTATAAAAATGCAATGTATTCCCGAACCTATTTGACCCCAAACCTCTTATTAATATGCAAATGTACACAAATATTTCATTGAACATCAGCTGGGGAAACACTGCAACAGGTAGATCCATGACATCTTTCCAATTCTTCCATCTGCCCAGAGAGCAGATGGAATAACTTGGAGAAACAATACTATACTTTTGGGAGAGTTTTGCAAAGATGACTGATGTCAGATGTCACATGGAGCATTTGGGAAAAAAACCTTTCACGAACCTCAGCTGTGAGGTTTTAGACTGTGGCAGATACAGCCTGTCTGTTACCCCAGCTGCTACTATCATCTGAGACCCAAAGAGGCAAAGGAAGAAGAAAAACCATAATGAGAGATTACACTTCCCCCATTCTGTCCACAGGATTATATAGAGAAGTCATTGTCCCTGTTGGATATAGGTTTAGTCATCGTGACACAGGTATGCTACACATGAGAGAGAAGTCAGCTAGAGTATAGAGGAGAAAGCTACTCATCACTGGAAAAAGAGCAAGACATTTTCCCTGGGCAGCCTGCCCTATAAGTGGGCACCCAGGGATGCTGTCCTGGGGGTGGCTTCAGTTGGCAGGTGCTTTCCTACCTTTGTTGAGGGAAGGCAGTTTCAGGGGGATGCTGATGATCCCAACCAGGTCCTCCGTGGGGACCAGGGAGCGCAAGATGGACCGGATCCGGATGGCTTCCCCTTTTCCTGTCTGGATAAGCTGTAATGCAGGATTGGAGAAAGGGATTAGATAGGTGAAGTTCCCACACCTCTGCTCCACCCCATCTTCAATCCTCTGGCAGTAAAATGGTTCTCTTTAAGGGCAGAAGCACACCTCTGTATTCCTTTAGCTGCCAGAGACATCTGTGGCCACAGAGAAAGACAGGAGCTTTCTCTTCATTTTCCAGAAGATCAGTTACTGAGGGAATAACTAATGGAGGGGGATGTTTGATTCCTTTGCTGTGGTTGAAATGGCCATCAGTGAAGGTATCAAGTCTCAGCAGGAAATATGCTGCCTGTGGGTGGTTTTCTTTCTCAGTGTGACTGCACCACAGGGAGTGCTCACGGTTATGGTGACAAAAGTGTTGACAATGTGACCACAGTGCCAGACTCCAGAGTGCTAGTAAATGTAGAAATGGCTTAGGATCTTCAGTTCCCCAAGAGTTTGATAAATGCTGGATGGCAACAGGGGTATCTAGAATGTCAGACAGAACCAGAGCCCATAGGTAGAGCCACCCTGGGGCGAATAAGCTGTTCTGTACGGACCCTCATAGGCCAAGCAGCGTGCACCCGGTGCACACATCTTCCCACAAGTGTGGTCTCTGCAGTGCAGATGGGGGCCCTCTGCTAGGAACTGAGGTGCCAGGAATTCAGGACAGGGTCTATGCCACGTGGGCTGGCGATGTCCTGGACTATGATGCTGGGTGGCCCCAGAGAAAGGAGAACCCTATGTGTACACTCTGGCTGCACTTCCTTTTTCTGCGAATGCACAGGAAGCTGTTAGTGAGGATGGCATCTTCCTTTCTCTCCCACTACTGACAGAGTAGGGGTCACAGAGAGGTGTGAGTGTGCGCGAGTGTGCATGAGTTTGTGTGCGTGTGTGTGTGTAAAGTGTTGGGTGCAAAGTGGCAAGCAGGTAGGAACTCCTTCCCTGGTGAGCTCTAGTGGCTTAGCCATTCCATACTGCCTTTCTGAGAATAAGCCAGGAAGTACAGAGAACTGATCAGAAGTAGAGTAGGAACACATAGTGGTCTCTGACACTGCTCCTTCCAAGACTGCGGCTCACCCTGCTGCTTCCGGAGTGGAAAGCCAGGTCCAGTGGACAGGCTGGTTTACTGCCGTAAGAAATAGAATCCTAAGAATTCCATGCAGCTTCCTTTTCTAAGATTTAGATTTTCTTTTCACGTGAAGAGAAATTACTTCCTCTCTCACTTATGATGTGAGGCTTTATATGAAACAAGGCCAACTCTCTAAGCCCTCAGCAGGGGTGAAAAAGAAAGGGAATGAACACACTTTTTAGGCAAAACTGGAAGTCCAAGGTGGTATCCCATGAAACAGAATCATTCCTATACATCTGAGAAAAACTGCTTCAGCAAACTAATTGGATATGAACCCTGGTGAGAGACTGCTTTCTTGGATCTGAGTGCCATGGTCATCAAGAAAAGAGGATTTTCCATGTTAGAGTATCCTCATGATGCTCTTGGAGCCTGTGAGGTCACTCAGGATGGCCATGAGTGAGAATCAAATTGGTCACATTGTGACCAGACTGAAGGACATAAACCGTAATTTTGGGAAGGGATGGAAATTAAATGTGTAGAGTATATGCCCAACTAATGCCACAGAGAAACCATACATATGACCACCCCAGCAGACAGCTACACCATTGGGTATTAGAGCTGGAAAACACTTCAATGTTATATAACCTAGAAAAAGGCATGCTAGCAAATGCCAGGCACGGAGGAAGAAATTGTGTTCAAGGCATTGGCAGTGTTTCTTGGCTCAGGTTTCTCCAAGATACCCTCTGGGAACTCTATCACTTACATGCATTTCAGGAGCACAGCGGCCCAGGAGATCTATAAGAGCTGAATAAAATGACATGATTGCATTGCCCATATACACAATCTCTTCCTCCTCTTCACGGTCCTCTGTGCTGCAGAGACAGAATCAACACAGGGCAGGTGTGAGACCTAGCAGGCTTGCCAAGTCATTAGAAAAGTGTGGCTCAAGATGGAAGCGCTCTGCTCTCCTTGAGCATCACACAAACATTCCTTTGGAACCTCTCCTTTCAGAAGGTGGTAATGTGCTTTTATTCGTCAAGCTCAAAGGATCCAAATATTTATTTTGACATCGCTAGAATCCTGTGAACTGGAAGGCATGAGTCTGGATACTTCTTACTTTATTGCCTTTCTGAATCTACGTGGAAGCCACAGTGGGCAAGGAGCCGGGAGGGCTAAGTCTGTGTCTGGCTGTGCTGCCGATAGGCTCTAACTGCAGGCTTCAGGTTTCATGTTACAAGAGGAAGTCAGAACAGCATATGCTTTGGATTCTTTCCAGTCTACTGGGTCACCTACCATAATTGATGACAAAGAAAAAGCCAGTAGCCTAGAAAGCTATCTGGTTAATACACATTCTGTAGATTCTGGGGTCTAATCTACAGACTGGGATAAAGGGAACTAATCATAAGGTGTGGTAAGGGTGCATTTAGGTAACAATCAGATTATCTACAAACTACATCCTTAACTTTTAAATACCAAGATTATTAAACCCATGACTTTTGGGAATCCACAATTTTTTTTTTCTCTATGAAGGAATCAAACCCCAACATTTTCCTGAGAACTTTCAGAAAAGAAAGTGGAGAACATCACTTGTTTTAAAAGTGAGGCGTGTGATGAGACATCACAGATTAAGATACTGAAGGAAATGAGCTGGAGATGACAAGGACTGTACCCGTGGCCCTGGTCTTTCAGCCTCCCCTCGGCTTCCTCCAGAGATGACACTGTGGAGTGGAGACACCATGGGAAGCTGCCATGGAGGCCAAGAGGGTTCAATGCCCTGGTACCTTGCTGCCTGGCCTGAGTGGAGTAGGGGAATGAAGAAGGCAAAGACACTTCTCACTCGGCTTGCCTGAAGAGTGAAGACACTAATGTTCTGACAAAATGATTTTAAATGTTTTAACAAGCATAAAAAAAAAATCTACGCTTCTTCTATTGGGAGAAGTTATCGATACTTCTTTACCAGCCGCATACTGACACTACTTGGGAACTCACCCAGTACATGCATCCTAGAAGGCAACTGCTTGCACTTACACTGCTCTCTTATATCCCTGAGAGGGGAGGTCGAGTGCTGGGTTCTCCGAGATCTTGATGGCTCCTTGCATGGCTGCCAACAGGCCATTTCCTCCCTCACCCCGCAGGGCTGGGCCAAAGCACTCTGGGCGTCTGATGAGCAGCTTGACCACAACACTAGCGTTTTCTTCCACACTCTCACCTGAGGAGGAGAGATAGGCATTGTTTCCTTCTCATCGGAAAGGACAACCCCAGAAGTTACTCCAATTGATGAGTGGGGAGAAGAGATACCTGTGCTTAAGATTATGAGGAAATACAACAAAAGAAAGGTGAGCTCTGATGAATTAAGTCAGCATCTGTTTATTATAAGGTTAAATATTATAGAATAGAATTTTACTCTTCCACTCAGGATTTTGGCGAATAATACACTACTGAATCTGCTATGGATGACTGATTCTTGCACAAGTGACTTAGAGAACATAAGAACTTTATATCTTTATTAATGCCATGAGGCGATACTAATTTGCTTTCTCTCTTGAAAAGAAATAATACGATAAATTAGGCAGATGTACTTGGCTAACATCTGGGAAATGCCATGTTAGCTTGGGACTCTATGACTGTCACTGGGTCTAATAAACACCCTAGAACAGTGATGTGAACCTATCAGAGTCTGAGCACCCAAACTGCAACCCAAAATCCACTGATGCATCACAAAATGCCAACCCTGCCTGTAGTTAAACCTGAACACTGAGGTTTTCATTTAGGAAGAACAACTCATACGCTCGGCTTCTGGGCCAACAGAAAGGGCTCTGCTGCTTCACACATACCATAGGTTCACCACCACTGCCCTAGAACCACCAGGTTTGTGCCTATGGACATCACACGTTTCTGAAATCTTTCATCCCGATGAGGAATCTCATGGGTGAAGTTCCCTTGGTTATTCCTACGGTAGCTCTGAGGGAACATAAAAGTGGGGGAACTGTATCCCGTATCCTCCTAGGGTGAATCAAACAGCTAAGACCGGGTCCCATTTCCTAATGCTGTGATTAAACAGTGGAAATGAAACACTTACAGATGGAAGCCATTGTTTCTTAGATCCAATACTTATGTTCCAAAGCAATTTCAAAGCATGCTCAAACTTCACAAAACATGTTTTGTGCCTTGCATACAATTCTGATTTATGTCTGAGAATTTAATCCCTGAGTCAAGATTCACAGGCAAGATTTTTGATACTGTATATTAAATGAAGCCTGAAGAAATAAGGTATTTTTTGAAGGACTGAGTTTACATTGTGATAAGTTGTTTTATTATTTATCCCCTGTAAAAAAATACCTCAAATCTTAGCTGGCTAAACTAATAAGTATTTATTATCTAATAGTTTCTTTAGATCAGGAATTTGGGAGACCAGACTTGGTGGTCTTGTCTTGGGATCTCCCCTTTGGTCACAGTTACAGGGTTCGCCAGGGTACTGTAGTCTTCCGAAGACTTATCTGGGCCTGCAGTGTCCGGTTCCCAGTTCACTTGTATGGCTGCTGGGAGAGGCCTCAGCTGCTTGCTGAAGGTTGGATGCAGGCTGTGGCTCCTTACCAGACTGATCTCTTCATAGGGCTGCTTGAATATTCTCTCATCATGGCAGCTGGCTTTTCACAAAGCAAGGAATCCAAGAAGAGAGTAAGGCAGAGACTGTGATGCCTTTAGTAACCGGGTAATACATCATTATTCTTCCACATGCCATTCATTAGAAGTGATTCAGTAAGTCTGGCTTGCACTTAGAGGGAGAATTATTAGGCTTCATCGTTTTGGAGGAAGGAGTATCAAATAACTTGCAAATGCATTTTAAAAACACCCTAGATGTTTAAATTCTGGTTAATAAAAAGGTTCAAGAATCAACTTAAAAATGTGATTAGAATATGAGAATGGGAACTCCCCCCAAAATCCCGACTTTTCGCCCAGTTTTTTAGCAGATTACTGTGTGAGTAGATACACTGCTCCCTCTCACTGGTCCTGCTGAGATATTCATGACTTCCATTTTCACAGTGAATCTGTTAGTCTAATCCATATGATGAGATTACTCCCACCATGTCCAGTTGAATACAGGGGCTGAACTTGCTGTTTGAATGCTTGAAATTAACCTGGGCTCATCTTTCTTGTAAACTCATACTTGAATATACCTGATGTTTTTCCCAGACCTGAAGAGGTGGCCTTAGACCACAGTTGTTGTCTTGTTTTGGAGCTTGGCTTGCTGACATCCTCTTTACCCCTCAACTTGCTGTACTACAGTTTAAATTCAAGACCATAAACATGTAACACTACATGTTTTGGAATTATATAACTTGGTCTAGAAAAGTTTTTATTAAATTCAATTTCAATAGCTTGTCAGTCTCAGGACTTGGAGGCTGAGGCAGGAGGATCGCTGCGAGTTCAAGGCCTGCCTGGGCTGCATAACAAGCTCAAGGCCAGTCTGAACTACACAGCAAGACCTTGTCTCAAAAAAAAATTAGCTTATTAGTATACATTCACTGTTTCATAGCTCAACCCTTCAAGAAGAACCTGAAATTTTTGGAAAAAAACTTTGTCTTCAAGTGTCATCCAATGTACAATATCAACAAGAATTTGTATTAAATCAGAATCAATACAAAAAGAATTCTCAGGATATGGTTATAAAAGTAAAATTATCACAATAGTGGTATGGTGGAAAGAATAAACATATTTTTGAAAGACGGAAGTCAAGGAAGTTTTAGTGACATTGTACAGTCTGTTAGAGAGCTTAGATAATGTGACAGGCTGAAGGTGATGCCCATGTCGTGTTGATACAGTTTATTCACAGAGAGGATACTTCACTAAAAGTACTAAGATAATCAACACATTTAAAAACAGATACTCTCAGCTAGATGGAATTCATAGTTCACTACTTTCAAATGCTTCTGACCTTTCATACTCATCATGTAGCACATATGCCTGCCCTTTCACTTACCACTTTTCATTATAAGAATAATGAAGCTAACATTTGAAAATTAAGAGGCAAAGATGGAGTAAAAAGCTGACTCTGCTCATTAAGCTTATGTAAATACTGTACTCTGATTCTTTCAGTTACCTGGTGGCCATGTAGGTGGGCTAGCCACTTTCCACCACCATGCTGAATTCATCTAGACTCTTCCCCTCGTGATCAGCACAATGGAGTTTGATGGCATAAGGAACCATAAGGTGTAACAGATATTGAAAAATCAGGTAAGTTTGCTATTGAAATTCATTTGCCCAAACAGCCTCTTTTTATGAGTCTAATGTCTTCAGACCTAAGGTAATGGCTCCCACAAGTAGCCTTGGAAACCC
Source organism: Cuniculus paca (assembly GCA_004365215.1). NCBI lineage: Eukaryota > Metazoa > Chordata > Mammalia > Rodentia > Cuniculidae > Cuniculus > Cuniculus paca. The sequence continues at coordinate 18,187 of RJWT010002133.1, forward strand.
CTCCTTGCTAATTGGCATTTGGATATCTAAGGGGGATAAAGAGCATACCCTGCAACAGGAAGAAATTGAAGTACAACATTGATGCTAATTATATAGGGGACCAAAAAATTGTTTTTAAAAAAGTTTCACAAGGTAGGAAGGACAGCATTGATTAGAAGAGGGAGAATATTCTCTTTCTAATGACCTGTAGCTGAACAAGCTGATCACCAACCAAATCTACTCTGGTGAAGCTGAATATTGACCTTGAGGGCATCTTTCAAGGGAGAGTGAGATTTGAGGTAAACTAATTTTGCTCAAGGGCTTACAGTGATGTTTTCGCTTGAATTCTAAAATGAATAATGAGCTTAATAACAGTATAAATGTTCACAGCTCCCTTTTTCAAAGGCTTATAAGGATGGGTTCATATTTCTACTGTCTTGCTAACATTCCCAAGCATTTGAATGGAAGTGGTAATGATTTTTTCCCATTTTACCCTGCTAAAACAATCACACCCACCACAGGGAAAATTAATAGAAATACAATGATTTTATCTTCAACCCATTTTTTTTTCTCACTCTTTGTGCTCAAACTACAGTTTCTGTTTTAAAGTTCCTTTGCTTAGAATGTTCCCCTTTTCCCCATTCCTTTGGCAAAAACCCTTGAACCTAAGTAATTTCACTTCACCCTTCGGGAACAGCTGAAACATGGGGACCCAGAAACCTGTTCTTCTTAAATACCCTGGATTCTTCCTTTGTGTCTACTTTTCTCTCTAGGCTGTAATTCTGTAAGAGTAGGGTCTTATGTCTGAATTATCTAATGCTGAGTACTTGACATATAATCTGACATATAATAGGTATTCAAAGATATTTGTGGAATGAACAGAATTCACTGAGACTCAAGGTAGGGGCTGGAAATGATGGAGGAAAGATCTATCAGTGTGTTACTAGAGCAACTGTGAGTTTCTGTCAGCCGTTTCCCCAGACTTTAAATAGTCCTAAAGAAAAGAAGAGATCCCCGATGAAGTATTAGTGCAGAGAGAGAACTCTAAGGGCCCAGCATGAATGAGGCTACAGATACTACTTGTCTTGTTAATTTAGAGCAATGGTGGTGAATCTTTCAGAGCTTGCAGGGATAACCAACAGTCTGCTGTGGCATGTGTGCCACAGGCTTGCCCCCACTGACTCAGAGCATAATAATGCAGAGGTGATGGCCATGACCCAAACTCAGTTTTTTGGTAAATGTCAACTTTCGATATGCAGGGGTCTTGTATGAACCAAATCATTACAAGTAGTGAGGACATGGTATCTTCTCCGTAGGGCCTTTAAAGCAGCCCGGGAAGGCAGGAAGTGAGAAGCCTCCATAAACCACTGTGACAGTGCACAGAATGAACCAGGGGTTGTTTGTCCATTGGTTAATTAATTTTACCATTCATTGAGCCCATTACATTCTAGTCACTGATCTAGCAACACGGGGAAAACAGGAGACAAGGTGGTGACCTCAGAATGAGACAGGTGGAATAGAACTATTGTAGACCTGTAGCAGTGCTTCCCAACTATCCTGAAGATACATGCGAAATTATTGCTTATCTTTCAACGCCAGTGAGATTTTGATGTTGGCTATTATTATTATTATTATTCATTTTTTCCTTGTTGTTCAAATCCATTTTATTCGTAGATAAAAAGAAAAAGAAGAAGAAGAAAAATTACAACAAAATTTTAAAGCACGTCAGTCAAGAGTAACAATGGTTCACACTTTGATGTTACCTATTAAGAAGCAGAGGCACCCTAACACTGTTTATAAGTGAGAGGAGGAAGACAGAGTTCAGGTCTTATGCAAGTACAGTAGTGGCCCTAGCAGAAGATAATGACAGCCTGGAGTAGGATGTGGCCAGTGGAAATGAAGAGAAGCAGATGGATGTTAGAAATCTTATGAACACTATACCAACAGAATTCACTGAGGATTGAATATGGGGATAAGTGGAAATACTGAATAAAAGAAGCCATCTAAGATTTGTTTGAATAGCTGAAGAGCTGGCAGTCCTAGTTAAAGAGACAGTGAATCCTTGGGGAATAAAAAATCTGGAAGGCTAATTAGAGAATTACTCATCAGATGTAGAACATTTGAGATGCCTTTTAGACCTTGAATGAGAAGATCAGTTGGGAAATGGAATGTAGAAGTCCAGGGCTCAGGGAAGATGACAAAGCAGAGACTGTTTACTTAGGCATCATGAACTTATATGTAGAATGTAAAGCCAAGGGAATGAAGGAAATCACTCAAGGTGGAATGACACAGTAGCCTAAGCATTTTGAAGACTAGCATTTAAATAAGGAATCATGCCAAAATTTTGCCTGTATGTCTATAGTTTGGGTCCACATAGATTTTTAAAAATAAAAATTGCAATAAAATTTGAATAAGATGGAAACCTACAGTTAGAATTGAGGTGTCTCTGATACAATAGAACCCACCTATTATGGGTATTCTGATTTATGAAATGAACTTGTGATAAGCACCAAGAATATAATATTACTATTTGGTGTAAATAATGTTGATAAGTAGTGTTTTTTATTTTGGCTTATTCATAGTTTTCTTTAAGTATCAGCTTCATACATTACTTTTATCAATGAAATAAGCTATGAATCCCATAAAATACAGATTCTGGGCCTTTGGGTCCTTGTTTAGCATCATGACTGAACTCCACAGGGGACTTGGAGGACAACTGCAAAAGCAGTGTGCTTGGTGAGAAAGCAACAAAATCAAACTTACTTTCACCCCAACCAGATTTTCTGATTTTTGAATTCCGGGGATTGGGTTCCATTAGCTTCTTGATTTGAAAAATTTCTTTTCTATTACATATCTTATTTTGACTATGCACTTATTTTTGACATTTGATGATGTTTTACTTTGAGTTTTCACAAATTGAGTCACATTTTCTTGTCTTTTTCTCTGTGGTTCTATAACTGTCTCCATGCAGCTCTTTCCCTTCTCAGGCAGAGGGATTCCAGGAGATCCAGTGGGAAAATGAGTAAGGTGGGTTGGAGAGACCACACACACCATCTAATTGGCAGGAAAGTGTAACGGATATTAAGTACCCAAGTCCCACCATCTGCACTTCAAATGTACTTCAAGTTCCACCTTCTTTTACCTTAGACTAAGTGCCTCATCTATCATTACAACATTGGATGTTCATATTTGTCTGTTAAACCTTTTAAAAACTTTTTAGTATTGGTTAATTGAGAGTTTTATCAATCTTTCAAATGATACATAAATCTGAGACCAAAACAAGTGTCTTACACATTTTAGTCCTAATCAGCCAAAGTCTTTAGTAACCATCACACAGAACAATACTTGGTATATCCTTTCTGACTAAAACCATTAATACATGAAGTATGGCTCAAAAATACAATGAATGTTTAATTTTTAAAAATGTATTACAATAAAAGATATCGCCATCAATTCCCCTCAAAACAATCTCTTGCTTCAAACACATTCATCCTATCATTCTCGTCATTTTCTGAAGCAGTTATGGAAGTCCTCTTTCATGAATGTTCTTAGTTGCACTTTTGTGACTGCCTCCATGACCTGAATTGACTCAACAATATTTACCTTTAGTAATTTTGACTTTGAGGGAGGGTCAGAAGTCAAATGCTGCCAGACCTGGTGAAAAAAGTAGAAGAAGACACACTGCAATGTTTTTCTAGATGCCCATCTTTTCATTGGATGGCAGCATTCACCATATTTTTTTAATCACACTTTGTGAAGACACTTATAAAAGAGGACTCCCAGAATGACTTCAGAAAGTGGTAAGAATGATAGGATAGGTGTGCTTAAGCAAGGGGGGAGTATTTTGAGGGAGACTTATGGCAATTTATTTTTCACTGTAAAATAATTTTAATTTAAACATTCCCTGTAAATTTGTTACATCTCATATGAATAGAAATGAACTGGATGATTCTGAAACACACACACATTATATGCCCTTCACTAATGCCACTTTAGTTTTTTAATTTTATTTTAAAAAGGAAAAAACAAAACAAAATAAAACATACAAGAAAAACAAGAAACAAAGAAACAACAGCAACAAAAAACCTAAAACAATAACAATATAGACTTTCAAAAAAAAGATAGGAACTTGACAATGATTATTTTGCATAGTTATCTTCAAAAGAGTTATTCAGATTACCAGATATAGACATGCAAAATTGATCTAATTGTATATTAACTAATGCCACTTTGTATCTTTCACTCTAATTGATGACGCGTGCTCTCCCTGTGCTACTCTGTAAGCTATGTCCATTTCCTTTTTTAAAATGTCATTCAACACCGATCTTTCCTGCTATGCAAGCCCACACTAACTTTACCAGATTCCAATAACCAATATTATTCTTGGCATGCCAAAAGTCACATGCATCATTATGCAGGTAGAGGTGATCAATCATGGGGTTCTTAGTAATTACGCCAGGCATGTTCCTGACAAATGTACTTGGGTTTGCTCCATTTCCCGCTCTGAGTTGCAAATGTCTTCGGAACAGAACTTCTAAAGCAGATCTTGTCACTTGTCACCATCCCTTATGGACTCTGCACATGAAAACTCAGTGAAAGATCCTCAAGTAATGGCCATGGGTGGTTAATTTGCCTAGGAAAGCCTTGCAGCATCTGAGGAGATACTGTGTTCCTCACAAGTAAGTTTATAGCCTGTGGAAGACATCTCTAAAACACTCTTAAGAACTTTAAGAAAGCACAGGATAATGCTTGCCTCCTGGTGGACTAGTAGAAAATATGTTGTTTCTCTGACCTACATTAGGAAGAGGTTAATTGTAGGCTCACCGACACATTTGTGTTTAGCCCAGCTACTGACTTTGTCATTGGTGTATAAGTAAAGCTTCTTGACTTCATTAGTGCCAGAGTTAAACACAGTCCAAGGCTTCTCAGCAGGCCAATAAAAATAAAGTGGAGAAAAGGATATGCTTTAAGAAGTTGTCTTAAATCTTATTTAAGAATATTTAACAAAAACATTAGGAGATAACTAGCAAAATAATGTTAGAAGGAATCTTCTAATTCTATTATTTTGATATATCAAAAGCTTTTGATTTGGCTTTTAAAAATGTTTTTAAAAAGTAGCACTTAAAAATAATTAAGTATGCTACAATTTTTGACAGGCTCAAAGGAGACAGTGCTGTTTCTCTTTGCTCATCAGAGAGACTGCTAGGAAGGTCTAGACTCAAACTCCTTTGGCTCAGATTCTGACTTCACTTCATTTCCCCCTCCCTGTGTAACTCTGGGCAAAATATTTAATTTTTCTAGCTTCAGGGTCTTTGTCTATAAAAAAGAGGAGACAACTCTGCATACCTGACAGGGTGTGGATGTTTGTGTTGCCCCAATTTGTGTGTTGAATTCCTAACACCCCAAGTGATGGTGTTTATAGACGGAGCTTTTAGAGCGATTAGGTCGTGAGAGTGGAGCCCTCCTGAATGGGATTAATGTCCTTATAAAAGAGGCCCCATCTTCTGGGAAAATGGCAGAATGGTGAGCAGCAGCAAATCAGTCTCTCCAAGATTTGGAGTCCAGATGCTGGAGCATAGCAACTTGGGAAAGAGAAAGAGGAGACAGGTGGATCCCTGGGACCCAGGAAACATCTCAAGGGAGAACTGGAGCTCACAGAGGCAGTGATGAGGGGGACTTCAATGTAGAATAGGGAGGTGGCAAATAGTGCTTTTTCCTTGCCTCCTGGTTCATGGTGTCTTGCATGCCTGTCAGACAGGCAGCTTGAATCTACAGAGGCACAGGGAATGCAGGAGACTCCAGAGTCCTCACAGAGAAATGCACCAGTAAAATGGAGCAGTGGATGCTGTGGGCTACTGTGGCTAGTGAGTGACTCCAGTCCAAATGTCCCCAGAAGAGGGCTATTGGCAAGACACCACTTTTCAGAAAGGGCCAGCTGAACCTGGGACTCAGGGAAGCCATGGGTTGGTTTCACATCAGCGCTCCCAGTGTCTGGTTGAGGTGGGCTTTGGGAGACATGCAGGGTCAGGGAGCCAAATTCAAGCCAGCAACTGTGTTGTGGGGTGAACAATTTGGGTCAATCTCACAACCATAAGCCAGAATCAGCCTGAACTTCCATGGAATTGAAAGTGCAGGCTTGCTGAGATTATCTACCATGCCACCCTAATTCTACTGTAGGCTTTCTGGGATCATCAAACACAGATTTGGGCTCTGTCTGCCTCTGTCTACTAGTGACAGCAGAGACACACCATGAAGTGGATGTTTTTTCTTTTTTTCCTTCTGATTGTTTGTTCCTGTTTTTTCATGAGTGTGACCATAGTTTTTAGGTTTTTTGGTTTGTTTATTGTTTGTTTTGCTCTGGCTTTTGTTTTTTCCCCTCCTATCTTGTTTACTAGTTTCCAAAGCTTGGCTAATTTTCCTTTTTTCTTAGCTTTGCTTCTAATTTCTTTCTTTTATTTCTCTTTTTTTTCCCCTCTTAAATTTTTTCCCCTGAGAATAAAATCACTAAAGTGAGGATATTTACTATATATAATTTCCTGGTTTGTTTTAGAATTTTGTTGTATAACTATAAAATCTTATTCCTATGGTTAAAGGTGGCACATTAAGTTACTACAGTTTGTCATTTTCTAGGCTGTATTCAATGCTATTGTAATTACTGATTATACTACCTTTGGCAAGGTGACATAGTTGTTATGATTGGTTGTTTTCCCTTGTACGACAATACCAAGATTATCTGATGGTCATAAAAATACCACAGTCCAGTACCAAAGAAATAAGTGTTAGCCATGTGGAAACACCACATCGTCTCCCTAGTGTAAGAAATTGAAAGATTCAATAAGATACAAAATTCCCAATAAATATGGGGGAAAGGTTCTGAAGTCCAATGGTGCCTTTATTCTTTGATTTGAATGGTTTAAGTCTGTTTTCTATTATTTGATTGCAATATGGGAGAAGATATGAACAGCTTTTTTGAAGAAAACAAAGGACATTAAGGTAGCCATTGTTGATTTGTTGTCTGATTTGAAGGCCTATATAATGCTTTCACTCTTCTGTTTTACCTGGTTTTATATTATTTTGTTCTGTTTGAGTTTATTGTGTGTGAATGTATGAACAACCATTTCAAAGAAGGCAAGAGACACTAGGGTAGCCATTGTTAATCTCCTGTTGTTATGTTTTGAAGACCTGTATTGCTTGCAGTGTTCTGTTCTGAAATGCTATGTTGTGTTTGACTCTATTCTGTTTTGTTTTTTGTTTTGTTTTGTTTTGTTCTATTCTCTTTAAAAAAAAAAAGGAAATAAGTGTTAGGCCAAATAGGTAGCAGCTTTTCAACACTAATAAGTTGAAGAGGTATGACCTTGAGATAGACTCAAAGCCAAAAGTAAGTTATACTTTGAAGACATATCTGAAAAGTAATCATTTTCTAAGGTCTTTATACTTGTAATAAAGCTGCCTACCATAAGCACTTTACAAGAAACAACACAGAACAGAAATTTTTAAAAAATGGAAAATGAGATGACACAAAAGCAAGATGAAACTCTAGACCTCCAGCTTGCCAAGGCAAATTCAGCGGGCAGTGGGGTAGAAGGAATCAAAGGTCACCCATCCGAACTTTCTAAAATGGTAGCAATGGAAGTAACAAAGCAGATGAATGAGATTCTAGAAAAATACCAAATCATAAGTAATTTCTTAGATAACTAAAGAGATGATAGCTATAATGAAGGACATGGTTAGTGAGTCTTAGAGTAGATACTGATTAAAAAATACTTAGGAAAATGATGGAAATCATGAATGCTTCACATAGGAAAGAAATAGATTCCATGAAACAGATTCAAACAGATATTCAAGAGATTCAAAATTCTATTGCAAGTATATGTAGCAGAATAAATCAATGTGAGGACAGTATATCATATATAGAAGATAGGTTTGCTGTACAGGATTGAAAGAAAAATTTCCTAAAAATAGCAAGAGACCACAAAATAATCAATCCAGCCCTGTGAGTTAGCACCATTCACAGGCTGTGGGATGGGGGTGGAAGAGAACAAAACCCATCTGAGAACCAGTGTCATGTGCGGGCTGCTGCCAGAGTGGGGAAAGCCAGATTCAAGTCTTTCCCTGTGAGTCAGTGCCATTTGAGGACTGTAGGGGGAGAGAATGAGCCCCACCTGGGAGCCAGTGCCATGTGTGGATGATTGCTAGAGTGGCGACAGCCAGATTCAAGCCTTTCACCGTGAGTCAGCACCATCTGTGGACTGCAGGGGGCAGAACAAGAGAAGCAGCCCCACCTGAGAACCAGCACCATGCGTGGGCCTCTGCAGGCAGGGGACAGCCAGATCCCTGTCCCTTCTAGCTCGCAGGGTGGCAAACAAGAAGTACCAATTCCCCACCCCACTCAATGTGACTGGCTGATCCAGAGAAACATAGGATGTGATGACAGCTATTGAGGTGAAACACAATTGGATGCCTGTGGTGCTTTGCTGTTTCACTGACCTTGCAGGTGGAGGGTCAGCGGTCTGATCATCTGTTCAGAAGATAGCAGTACTCAGTGTGGCATCTAGGGGGGATCTCCTCTTGAGGGTGGTAGCCATTGTTGATGCCCCATAGTCTTGTTTTGAAGTCCTATATCATTTCCATTGTTTTGTTGGGTTGGGTTTTATTCTCTTTTGTTTTGTTTGATTATGTTATATCCAATGGCATGAGCAGCTATTTCAAAGACAGCAAGATATATTATGGTAGCCATTTTGAATTTACTATTGTCTTGTTTTGAAGTCTTTTATTGCATTCATTGTTTTGTTTTTATTGTTTGTATTCTATTCTGTTCTGTTTAATTTTTACTATGTCTGAAGGTATCTGCAACTATTTTGAAGAAAACAAAAGGCATGATAACTATTGTTGATTTTGCAATGTTTTGAAGTCCTGTATCACTTACACTGGTTTGTTTTTGATTGATTTTATTCTGTTTCATGTTCCTTGGTTTTATCCTTTTTAAAATTAAAAAAATCAATCCAATAGCTGCTAGACAATGCAAAGAATAATGGTGTAAGATTGATCACAATCAATAAAAAAATCAGATGGCAGTGCAAAGGACATAAAAAAAAAAAACCTGTTCACAGAATGACAGAAAACTTCTCAAGTATGGAAAAAGAATTTAACATACAGATAAGTGAGGCATACACAAATTAAATTAGCCATGATCAAAAATCTACACCAAGGCATATAACAGTCAAGATTCCAGAAATTCAACACAAGAACAGAATATTAAAAGATGTTAGAGAAAAGCAACAAATCAGCTATAAAAGAAAGCTCATAAGAATCACAGCAGACTTCTCAACAGAAACCCTCCAGTCGAAGAGAGCTTGCAATGAAGTATTTCAAGCCCTAAGAGAAAACAGCCTTCAATTCAGATTGATGTATCCTGCAAAACTATCTTTCAAAATTGATGGAGAAATAAAATACTTCCATGATAAAGAGCACCTGTAGAAATTTGTGACCACCAAACCAGCACTTCAAAAAATTCTGAAGGACATTCTAGAGAGTTACAATGGAGACAAGAATTCCATGAGCCCCAGGCAAAGCAAGCAGTTAAAGGGGAAAGAAATAGGACCAACCACAGGAAAGTGATATGACAAGAATAAGTCAACACATATCAATTTATATCCATCAATGTAAATGGCCTCGATTCACAAATCAAAAGAAACAGATTGGCAGAATGGATCAAGAAACAAGACCCAACAATATGCTACATACATGAAACATATTTTTTTTTGGTACTGGGGAACAGACTCACAACTTCGCACCTGGCAGGCAGGCACTATGCCACTGAGCTATATCCCTGGCCCGAGAAACATATTTAAGTCAAAAAGAAATTCATAGATTAAATTCAAAGGATGGAAAACAATATTCTATGTGACAGGAACCTGGAAAACAGCAGGGGTAGCTCTTGTATTTGCAAAAACAGTAGGTTTCAAGCCAAGATTCATCAAGAGAGACAAACAAGGTCACTCCATGCTTGTTAAGGGAACAATCAAAGAGGAAGAGATAACAGTCATAAATACCAAATACCAGTGCACCCAACTATATAAAATATTAATGGACATAAAAAATCAGCTAAGCATGAATATGTTTGTAATGGGGGGCTTCAATACACCACTATCACAAATAGTTTAACTAGACAAAAAAAAATCTACGAAGAAATATCAGAACTGAACCAAACTTTTGAAAAAATGGACATAGTAGATGTCTACAGTGTTCCATCTCATAACATCAGAAACACATTATTTTCAGTTGCACCCAGGACATTTTCCAAAATAAACCACATACTAGCTCATAGAACATGCTTAAGTAAATGCAAAGGAGTTGAAGTTATCCCAGTGCATACTATTAGACCACAGTGTAAAGAAATTGAAAATCGAAGGCAAAAGAAACCAGAAAAACTGCATAAGCATATGGAAATTCATACATTCCTGATCAACCAATGGTCACATGTGAAATTAAAGAAAAAATTAGACAATTTCTATAATTAAACAATATTAATACAACATATGGAATTTATGGAATACAATGAATTTCCCATAAGGGAAAAACATCAGAAAAACAGAGCAAGCTCATATAAATAATCTATACTGAACCTCAAAAATTCTATAAAAAGGAGAGCAAGTTAAATCCAAAGTGCATAAAGGCAAGACATTCTAAAGATCAGAGCAAGAATCACTGCAATTGAGACAAAGAAAACAATACAAAGAATCAATAAGTTTTCTCTATCAATACCTATCAAAATACAGAACTAGAGAAAACAATCCTAAAATTCATATGGAATAAGAAGAGACATAGAATAGCAAAAGCAATTTTGGGTAACAAAGGCAAGGCAGGGGGCATCACAATTCCTGACCTGATATTGTACTATATGGCTACCATGGTAAAAACATCATGGTACTGACAAAAAAAAGACCTGCTGATCAATAGAACAGAATAAAAGATGCAGCAATAACTCCAAACATATTTAGCCTCTTTGACAAAGGGACCAAATACCTTAACTGGAAGAAAGCCTCTAATAAATGGTGCTGGGAAAACTAGCTTTCCACATGCTAAAGATTAAAACTAGACCTGAATCTTTCACTGTTACAGTTTGTATATAGATGCCCCCCCATGTAGTCATGGAAGCAACTGAATCTAACATTTATGATTGATTCGTTGTGTAGCACTGGGATTGGTGGTGTGAGTTCTGCACCCGCCCAGGGGTGAAGCTGACATACAATGTAAGGTCAGAATGGGGGCGGGTTCTCTCTCTTTGGCGCGGTTTGCTCTTGCTGCTTGCAGCCGCCATGATCGGCTGCCTGTTTTGCTTGGGCTGCTGCCTTGAAGTGTTGCCCCAGTGCCATGCCACTCTGCCTTAGAGCCAACTGATTATGGACTGAAATCCACAGAAACTGTAAGCTAAATAAACCTTTTCTTTCCTAATTTTGGGTGTCAGGTGTTTGTCTCAGCAATGAGAGAAAGTAACCAAGACATTCACCATGCACTGAACTAAAATTGAAATGGATCAAAGATCTAAATATTAAAATAGAAACACTAAATCTGATGGAAGACAGAATAATTTGAACTTTTGAAGACATAGGCATAGACAAAAACTTTATGAACAATATCTCAACTGCACAGGAAATACCACAAAGAATCAACAATATGGATCTCATCTTATTAAAAAGCTTCTTGTATGGCAAAAAAGCCACCAACAGAGTGGAGAAAACCCACAGTGTGGAAAAAAACTTCTGCGAGCTGTTCTTCAGACAAAGAACTAATATCTGGAATATACAAAAACTCAAAGAAATCAGATCCTCCCCTAAATTTAAAGATCCAATCCAAAAAAATGGGCATCTGAAATGAATAGATGCTTCTCAGATGAAGTACAAACAAGAAACAAATATGTGCAAAAATGTTCAGCATCATTGGTAATTCGAGATGCAAATTAAAACAACAGTGAGATTTCATCTCACTCCTGAAAGAATGGTGTTTATCAAGAAATCAACCAATAACCAATGCTGGTGGGGCTGTGGAGAAAACAGAACACTTCACTGCTGGTGGGAGTATACATTGGTACAACCAGTATGAAAATCAGTATGGAGATTCCTCAAAAACTAAAACTAGAGGTTCCATTTGACCCAGCTATTCCCATTCTTGGTATCATCCTGAAAGAGTTAAAAGCATCGTACCACAGTGATATATCCACATCCATGTTTATAGCAGCACAATTTGTAATAGATCAATCTTGGTAACAGCTCAAATGCCCAGCAGTAGATGAATGTATAAAGAAGAAGTGGTTTTATATATAATGAAGTTATTCTCCTGCCACAAAGGAGAATAAACTGAGATATTTCTGAGTAAATGAACGCACTTTGAGACCATTTTCTTAAGTGAAATAAATTGAACATGCATGTTTAAATGTCACACTGTCAGACTGGGGATTTAGCTGAATGGTGTAAGTGCATGCCTGGCAAGCATGAGGTCATGAGTTTGATCCCCGGTACACCCCCTCCAAAAAAAATATGTATATAACACATTGTTTCTCTCTTTTGAGACACTGAAAAGGTAAATAAGGATCAAAATGGATGGAAAATAAGAGAGAGTAGGAAGAAAATATTCAAATGGGAAGGGAAACAATGGGGGGGGAGGTAGTGAAAAGTAAATAAAAAGAGAATAGAATAAAAAAATGGAAACAAAACTTTTGTAAATAAGGAAGGGAAGAAGGGTTGAAGGAAGGGGAATGGAATGGAGAAAAAAGAACAATCAGGATATATTATGTACAGGTGCAAATTGCCTATGATGAATATAATCGTTATGTATATCAAAAGTATACTGATAAAATTAATTAAAAAAATAAACTGTGATGGGAGAATGGGTTAAAGGAGGGAAGAGCAAAGGAAAAAATATATATACACATACAAGATAGTTATACAGCTAGTATCTCTTAGTTCATTGTAAAGAAAAGGTTGTGCTAATATGGTTTGGCCAATATTTATGCCTATATCTTGTACTCTGAACAACTATTATGAATATAAGAATATGAAAGATATTAATTATTACTCTGCTACCAGCCTGTTTTGAAACTGTTTTATTGTTATTTTTTTTCTCTTTAAAATAAAAAAAAGAAAAAAAAAAGGGGGGGGCCCAGAGTGCTACCTCTACTTAGTACTATGGAAGGACACAAAAACTGGAAAGCTCACCAGACTGAATCTGCCAGTGTTTTGGACTTGGGTTTCTCAACCTCTAAAGCTGTGAGAATCTATTTTTGGTGTTTATGCCAGTCAGTCAATGGCATTTTGTTATAGTAGACTAAGATACTAAGCCATTGGATTGTTGTATAATTTAAGTAAATTAATACATGTAAATGTGCTTCGAACAGTTTCTGGCACATGGTAAATGCTTACTATTAGCTGTCATTATTCTCACTACCATCCTCATAAAAAATTATCACTATCCCCTCCATCACTCATTTGCACCTATAACCCATTATCACATCTACCATTATTAACCATTGCTCCCCTTGATCACTTCCACACCTCACTGTGACTAACATCCATCCATATTTAACTACAATTTTCTTTATCATTCAGTACACACTATCACAACACTCACGATCGCTCACCGTCATCTACCACAAACACATTCATTATCCATCATCACTTACCACAACCGCCATTACCCACCATCACTCCCTTAACATCCCCATCAACTACCACCAGCATCTGTCACTGCCCACTGTCATCTGCTGACCCACTATGAACACCCTCATCATCCACCATGATGCCCTTATTAACTTAATCTTTCACTAATGAGCAGAGGAGCTGTTCTGCTGAGCAGAGGCCACAAAAGTAGCCAGAGTGTCCTAATTAACTTCTAGACATAGGACTTATGCAGGGCTTAAGATACAAAGAATCTATTTATTAGAGTCTCTCCATTTCAAATGCTCTAACACTTATAAAGATCAACTAATATAACTGCAGGCATACAGGTCTCTAGCTCTGTTAATCTAAATTTTCCATGGGTTATTTAAGCCTTACAACAATTCTGTCAGGTATATATTATTAATATTGTTGTTTTACATATAAAAATGAAACAAAGCTAGGGAAGTATTATCAACTTTCTTAAATGCAAGCTAATTTTGAACCCAAGATACTTCACTCTCCAGCTTAAACTCCTAAATCATGTGATTGAGCCACTCTGCTTCCTCTGTAGGTATTCAAATATACTTTTTTCTATTCTGTTTATCTTTTTCATGTTCTTCTCTGTGACAATCTACTCACAACCATTTCGGCTACAAAAACTCTACACATCTATTCAGTTTCCATCTGTTGACTGATCTCTACCTTAGTAACCAAATTAGGGGCATCTCTATTTGGATATGTACCTTGTAAAAGCAGTATGACTTGATGCAAACAAAGCTTTCTGTGACTTCTTCCAAGCTGTCTTACTTTTCTTGTTGCTGAGACAAAATATCCAACACTCAAGATTAAAGAAGGAAAGGTTTATTTAGCTCACAGTGTGTAGAGGGTCAGTCCAAAATTGACTGTAAGGCAGGATGGTACGGCAGAGGGGCAACTGTTCATGGAAGCTGATGATATCAAAAGCAACAAGAGAAGGGGGACAGGACTCTTTCTGTCCTTTATGTTGTATGCAGATGACCCAGCCTATGGTGGATGTACCACTCATACCCTTAATCCCAGCACTCTTAATCCCAGCATTTCACTATGAATCAATCACACACTCTAGATTCAGCCACCTCCGAAAAAACTATGACTGCATGAGGTTTTGGTGGGACACTAGACACAAGCCATAACACAAGCCAATTTCTCCTTCTTTTAAAATTATTTCTTTTCTTCTTACCCTCAACTGTGAAAGGGAGTTACAATGCAAACTCTGCATTTTTTCCCTTAACTTACCCAGGCTTGGTCATCTCACCATGGCCCTGTAATTCTATAAATTCTACCACTGTAATTTCTTTCAAATGTATCCCCTCCAGTCCTTTGCACCATTACCATTATAATTCATTCCAACCTGAGCACAGAGGAACCTTTGTGGTACTTACTCTTCAGTCTCCCTCCTGTTATAAAGGCTTCTCAGTTCTCTCCACAACAGATCCATATTAATCTTCTCCACTTCAAGGGTATGTTCTCCTGATTATTGTCATCTACCTAACTTTTAAACCTGATTTTTTACTGCTGCCATCCACCTATCCACCTGATGCACTTACAGGTCACTGTCTCCTGAGACAGCACATTTTAGCTGTCAGATCACTGACCATGTTGCTCCCTGTGTTACCTTTCTAGAAACTTGACTCTTCAAAGCTTATCTTTAACATTACCTCCTCCATGGAGCCTTTCCTGATCTTTATAGAATGTGAGTTTCCCTTTTTTCTCCCTGCATTATCTCACTTACTTAAAAAAAAAAAGGTGATCTCTTTCTGTGTATACTTCTCTTGAAAGATTAGACATTTTTTGAAAGAAGCAGAAAACATTCTCTGTTGAAACCCAAAATGGCCTTTGTATTTTAGCGATAAAATAAACATTAAGTTAAAATGGATAATCCCATTAATGGGCCAATTTGCTAGTTTGTTGTATTATAAAATTGTACTATAGAGAATATGTTTTTCAAAACAGACAAAATGGACACTGCTCACTGGTAACCAGCTCAGTGGGAAGGCAGAGGTAGGCCTTGCTCCCGCACACACTCCAGCAGCCATTGGATGCTTTCCAGGTAGCCAGAAAGGGCTGGGAAAAACAGAAGCCAGCCCCACACCAGAGCACCCAGTGGCCACCATTGGATGCCTGTAGCCAGCACTGGCCAGGAGAACCAAACAGTCATACTCCAGAGAAATTGTAGCCAATGTGGGAAGTGCCTGGGACCCCACTACCCGTGGTCCTTTTTATCTCTCTCTAGAATGTCCTTTAGTATTCTTTGTATGGTTGGTTTGGTGGTCATGAATTCCTTGAGTTGTTTTTTGTCATGGAAGTATCTTGTTTCTCCATTAATTTTGAAAGAAAGTTTTGCAGGGTACATCAGTCTGAGTTGGAAGTTGTTTTCTTTCAGGTTGTTTTGAAGTCTTGTGTCACGTTCATTGTTTTGCTTTGATTGACTCTATTCTGTTTTATTTTTTTCGGTTTTATTCTCTTCAAAAACAAAAACAAAAAGACAAAACAACCTGAAAATAGAGGAGGTAGACTAAAAATTTTAGCCTAGAGTTTAGTTCAATATGATTGTGCCTAGCCAACAAAAGGAAGTGGGTACTTACGTGCATTTCCATTGAAATTTAGACAATCCAGATAGGAGCATAACTAGACCTTTTATCTTCAAACCTATGTCAACAGTTCCACTAAACAACTTACAAAGCTTTGATCTTGACTGTGAATGTGGACAAGAGTAATAAATTTCATTCTGCCTTGATCTGGTTTGTCGGTTACACAATCTATTTACAAAATAACTATGAATTCTTCAAATTCACTCCACACACAATCTATCCTCTATTTACTGCTATAATAATTGTCTTAATTCTGAAATATGATTATTTGAGTAGGAAGTGAAACAAACTATTAAATGATACTCTGAAACTGGCCTGAGAGAAGAAAATGGAGTTTTGCAAAACTGTGACAAATACATAGGCAGCTGCAATGAATAATGCACACAAAGAAGTAGAAAAGAGTTATATATGTGAGTGTGTGTGTATATATATATACAAGATAGATAACTATACTATGAATTTCTGTTCATCAAAAAGAACAGTTTGTGTTTTCATTGTTTGATCATTTTTTTATGCCTAAATCTTGTAATCCAAACAACTATTTTAAGATAATATATATTAACTAGTGTTAATTTTCTACTTTTGTTTTTGAAATTCTGTATTATTTTTAATCCTTTTTTTAAAAAAAGAGTTGATTAAGAAGTTCCCTGGGTGAGTCCCAGGCAAACACAGTTATATTAAGCTCTGTAATCCAGTTAGGACAAGGGAAAATCCAGGAGAAAGAAACTCAAATATTAATCTATCTAGTATGGAACAGGATAGTAAGCAGGTGGGATGGGAAAAAGGAAAAAAAGCACATGGGAAAATAATAATGGCATTATGTCAATACATTCTGAGGTAAATTCTTATAATTAAAATAACTGACAAGATTTTGTATTAGCTAAAATCCCTTTTAGAGCTCACTTAACCAGTTCAGCTGAATTTATTAACTTGGAATCCCAAACTGAAAGAAGAGAGGAGGATCATAACTGTAATACAAATGTGAGTTAGGATTGCAACAAATTCTTGATAGACATGGCATCTTTGTAAGAAAGTAGTCCCTTTATTCTATGCAATATATAGTACATTGTTGTGGGAAAACTATAGAATTTTGATAGAGCAGGAATTCATAACAGAGGGTGATCTGTGTTGAGAAAAATAGGGTTGGTTAGGCTGCTTTTTTCCTCCTGAGAGTTTAGTTAACTTTTACAGATCTTTAGTTATTATTTTTTTTTCACTCATTCATTCATGCAATGTTCTATGGATCTGGAGGCACATGTGCATTTAGCTCTGTGAAACAGGTGAGATAACAATATTAATACAATTCTTCATTTATGGATAGAAGAGGTACAAGGAGGTCACAAGTCCAAGCCCATGAAATGAATTTCTTGCTGGATCTGGGATGAGAGCTCAGTGCTCTGTCACTGGATTCTTCTCTTGGTCTTTGTCTAGTCTGGTTCTCCCTGAGGTTTCCCTTGCAAGAACCAAATACCTGAAGAATCTATCATATTTACTGATGGGAAACAATGAAATAATTCATTTTTTTCCTTGCATGTATCCATGAGTGTGCCATCCTGGACATAAAAGGCATGGAAAATGTGGGACTCACTGTTCACAAAGACGGCAAACCTCAGGAAGGACAGGTAGCGCTCCCCTTCAATGGGATTCCAGCCAACGTCAGGGTATCCTTTGGCCAGAAGCATGGGACAGCTCTGTAGGCCACAGCCTGCCAAATAGGTCACCACCTGCCAAAAACAGTACAAATGTCTATACACACCCATTAGGATGGCCACTATACCAAAAATAGAGAAACACAGCAAAGTGTTAGTAAGGATATGGACAAACTGGAAGCCTTGGGCACTGTTAATGGGAATGGAAAATGGTGTAGCTGCTGTGGAAAACAATATGGTGGCTCCTCAAAAAATAAAAAATGGAATTAGTAAATATTTCAGTAATTCCAGTTCTGGGTATACATTCCAAAGAATGAAAAGCAGAGTTCCAGAGACTTGCTACGAATATGCTGCCATGACAACAGCAGCATTAGTTACAATACCTAAAATGTGGAAGCATCCTGAGGGTCTGTCAATGGAAGAATGGATAAGTAAAATGTGATATATACATGCAATTAAATATTATTCAGGCTTTAAAAGGAAATTCTGACATATATGACATTATAGATGAATCTTAAAGACATATCCTGAGTAAAATAAGCCAGTCATAAAAAAGACAGATACTATATGATTCTACTTTTATGAGGGAGTTACGAGTAGTCAAATCCATAAAGACAGGAAGTAAAATGGAAGTTTCCAGGGGCTATGATGGTTTTATAAGGTGGAAAGAGTTTTGGAGTTTTACAAAATGCCAAGTGCTATAGCGATGGATGGTGACATGGTTGCATATTTTAAAATGTTTAGTAACACTGGATTGTACACTTAAAAAACGATCAAGATGGTCGATTCTGTATTGTGTATTTTATCATTAGAATTGGAACAAATTCTTGATAGATGTGGTATCTCTGCAAGAAAGTAGTCCCCTTATTCTATGTAACAAGTGCCTTGGGGAAAACTATAGAATCTTGATAGAGCAGAAATTTATTTATTTATTTTAGAAAAAATAAGCCACACATACATTTTTAAGGCAAAAAAGCGCCCAAATTTTTAACACAATAGCTATGAAGACATACTTCTGGGAAATGAAGGGCTTTTATTTCTCTGAAGGTAGGGAAACCTTGAGACTTCTAATAAAATTAATTCAGTAGATCTGTAACCAGAACCTCCAGACCGTATTTGTTACCAAGCAATCAATAAAATTGATTTTCAGTTAATGTAGGAGTAACTTGACAGCTCCCAGGGTTTTCTGGTTCCAGCAACAGGTTAAAAATCAGCCTAACTAGGGGACATCTGGAGGAATAATGGTAGAAAAGAAGAATCCTTTATGGGACCTAGGCTGGCCATGCTCATTGGTAGTGTGCTATCCTGAGATCAAGATGTTACATGGTTGATTAACTGAGTGAAGGCTTGTGTAATCAGGGTCCTGACTCTGCTCTGCATCAAGCAGACCTGTTCAAAGTTAAAAGTCAAGATTTTTAGGTTGGATGGTGGAAAAACAAGCCAGTTAAAAAGGAAAATTGATAGCCTTCCCTTTGCTTCCAGGTTACCAGACATTGTTACAAGATCTCAGCCTAAGATTCCATAAAGATTTTAGATTCTGCCTACTTTTCATGGGAGTTAGGCAAAAACACTTGCAAATAACCTTTGTTAAAAAGTAGGCGATATTCCTATTTGTATATGAACAGAAGAGAATTCACTGTATTGCAAACTCCCCAAAATTAGGAATGGCATCTTTTTCTTTCTTTTTGTGGTGCTAGGACTGAATCCAGGGCCCTATGCATACTGGGAAGTGCTCTACTATGAGCTGCATCCCTTGGGTAGCCCTGTCTTTTTTTATTTCTTAATCCCAAGGGCCTTGCACACAGAAAGTGCTCAATAAGTTTGTTAACTGAGTGACGTATTTGCTGATGTCAAACATTGTTATTTCACAGGACAAATAAATATAAGGGAAAATTCAGTAAGAATCTATCATCACACTTTTTCCATCATAAACCAGTAAAGGACACTATTCTGCTTAGAGCTCAGATTTGAATATGTCATAAAAATGTCAGGGAAATGTCAGGAGGAGCCATGATTAGGTAGAATTTTTCGTGGTTCCAAGTGCAGAGCATTTCACTGGGCAAGAAAATAAATGTGTGCATGTGTGTTGTATGCTGGAATAGGGTAGTTGTTCAATCCTAGCAGTCATAATTTCTCCTATGATTAATGGAGGGAAGAACTCTAGAATCCACTGGTTCTTTGCATACTAACCTGGGTAATTTCCCAACACCAGAACAAGTAAATTGTATGGCACTGTGCTGAGCCAGGCTCAACACTTGCAAAGTCATGCCTCTTTCCAGATTTCCCTGCCAGCCCCTGCCTGTTTCCCCCAACTCTGCTTGCTTGCCTCCTCTTACATCTTACATCCTCCAATGAGGCTCAGCATCTTTGTTGAGCAGTATCATCATTTTAGAAGACGAACTGAGGCCGAGTACTGAGTACTGGCACTGCCTTGTTGTAGGAGACCCATTAGCCACTCTTCACAAAACACTGAGTTTTTTCTTATCATTTCAATGCAAGAGTAATACAGTTTGACTGCAGTCTGTTCCCTGAGAAACAGAGATAATGTGTAGACACAGCATTTAGCATTTAGGGAACAGCTGTCACGTCAGAAGCCACACAGGTGTAGTGTCTCAGTCCTGGGGTGTAAGGGCTAGGTGGTGTCCCTTCAGTGCTGGCCTATGGGGTCTGGAGGGGCAACTTCTAAAATTTCACTCTTGTAATTTCACCTACTACTGTTACAGTCGTTTAGAATTAACCCTAAGTTATAGTGCACTGGGATTTAGCAGAATTTTAAAAAGCAGGGTTACTTCATTTTGCCTTTATGTTTGATAAAATCATATTTAACAAGCTCAATAAATAAATTTTCCGATTTCAGCTTTTAACTTAATGGTTTATTAGAGACTCAGGTTCAACAGTAATGTTTACTAAATCGAAAAAAATAAAATGTTTTTACCTATAGTTTGTCTCTCCCAACTATTGTCATTTTTAAAATGTCTTTTAGCAAAATGAAATGACCAGCTCAAAGACAAAAATCCTCTTTAATGGACTGAATTGTGTCCTCAATTTATATACTGATGCCCTAATTCCTAAGACTTCATTTCAAATGCTTCTCTGAGATGAGGACTTTATAGAGGTGACTAAGTGAAACTGATGAGGGTGGTGTCCTTACAAAAGAGGAAGCTTGGATACACAAAGACACCACAGAGATGCTTACACAGAGGCTGGGTGAGGACCCAGAACTCAGCACCCTTTGCTAGCCAAGAAAAGAAGCTTTAGAAGACATGAAACCTGTTGACTCCTTAATCTTTGATTTCTGGCTTCTGGAACTGTGAGAAAATAAAGTTCTGATCCATAACCTTTATTACAGCTTCATAACCAGGCAATTGTTTGATTCAAGGTGGGGCCTCAGTACTTACCAGTTAAATGCATTTGAGACAAAATTTACTAACTCAAAAACTTCAATAAACTACTGGTGGGGAACTGTTTCATCTTACAGCTCTGACATGCTCGGCAGTGTGGCCAGGGATTCACCACCAGGCCGAACCAGCAGGATGCTCATGAGCAGAAATGCGTGACCTGTGTGACTGCCTCGGCTAGACAAGGCAGCCCACTACGGGCATCATTTAGTCATGAGACTTTGACTTCTCCTTCTTCTCTTTCCTCAACCTCTCTTCTCTGTGCTGCCTCATAGACACTATTCAGAAGGAAGAAAACAAACTACATAAAGTTTTCCCTCTTAGTTTCTCATACACTTTTTCTGGAAGTTCCGCATCCCTCTGTCTTCTCCTCCTCCTGTGTTTTTGTTGGTGCTCCTTCCTGTGATTCCCTTGTGTGCTTTGGTCTTCAAGATTCTTACCCAGCTGTTTCCCTTCTTGCTCTAGACTGGCTCCTGGAGTGATCTCACCTACACCCAGAGCCTCTACCACCCTCTGTGTGCTCCATCTGGAGTACTGAGAACTCTCCTGAGCTTTAGCGCCATAGAGTCAACTTCCCATTTGACACTGCCATTTTAGCCCTTCCAACATGATGCAACCAAAAGACAGCTCATCCACCTGCCTCAACTCTGCTCCAGAGAAAAACCAGCCAGTCCAGTAACTGATTCCTTAAGAAAAAATGTGAGCCAGCCCAGTAACTGATTAATGGTTACTGTTTGCCCTCGTAGAAGTCCTGTGAATTCAAACACTTCTCACAACCACTGGGTCAGTATGAACAAGCCAGCAGCATCTTGTGCTTGTAATACTGTAGACACCTCTTAGCACTTCTTGATGGAAGTCTTCTTGAAAGCTAAGTTTTTCTTACTGAATCCAGGTATGTCTTCTATAGCACAAATTATACCTTGTTGCTCATCTGCCTGAAGCCCTCTGACAGTCTCCATTGCCCTTGGCTCTCTAGTGTGGTCCTACAACGTAATGGGCATAGGCATGGCCTCTGCCACTCACTCCGTGACACTGAGGGTGTCACTTACTCTCTATGCCTCCATTTCCTTGCCCATAACTAGGGGCAATAAAAATAAAAATAAAAATAAAATGACTCATTCTGACAGTCACAGGATCAACCCCTGGGAAGCATTCAGTGCAGCCTGGTACACAGTCATTCTATGAGAGCACGAATTTCTCTTAGTAACAAAGACCAATTCCTTACCACTTCTGAGTCCTTTTTCACCACCCTCTCAGGCACCATGTGCTTTGGTCAAACTCAATTTTCTGGTTCTTTACTATGCAGCAGTCTCCTTGCTGAGCCCAAAAACTCCTGGTCCCTTCCCAGCAATATGCTTGACTAGCTTCACCTCATCTGTATCATCACTTTTTCTGAGTGATCTTCCTGAATACCTCATCAGGGTTAGGTGCCCTTCTCCTTTGTGCTCCCAGATGCACAATGGATAGGGCCTGGATGGCCTTTGACTTGTACAGCTTCCCCTCTGCTGCCCCAGCTTGTGCTTCTGCACACTTAGGAAGTGCATCGTTAATCTTGCCAGCCACCCAGAAAAGGAAATAGTTCTCTGGGAGGGATGTGGCAGAGACAGATGAATCTGCCCCCAGTTACCACCATCATTAGGAGCTCTATTCACCACCCCAGTGGAAGGCAGCTCAGTTTGTCTCATTTGTTCATGGCAAGGATATTGATTATACAACTTTCTTTCAGGTATTTTCTTTCATAAGAGACCTTATGAATGACATGATCGAGAACTTTATTAGGAACCACAGAGATCTGGTGATGTTTGTGCAGCCCAATGAGGCTGGAACTCCACATAAAGGGAACACAAACTCACTTCTATGATGTTGGCTGACACTGCCTCCAGGAGATCCTTTGGTCCTAGTGATCTTACTGCTGTGAATTAGTCATATTCTATCACATTTTTGCTGAGAGTCCACCAAGATGAAGATGGAAACTCAGAATCTGGCCTGTTTTTCTCTCGTTAGCTACACCATAGGCAGAAGAGAATAACACATTGCCTCCCCAAGGTCGGTTACCTTCTCAAGGTCGGGTTCTTCTAAGCCCAATGCTAATTCATTGTTGTCCATAACAGAGGAGGCAGCCACATCCAATGGGGTAGACCCCCTCATCGATGGGGAGGCTAGAGAAAGAGAGAAGGAACAGAAGCCACAGACAAAAAGGCCAACCCGGTCTGAACTGGGATTGAAGTGCACATGCGTGGTCAGGAGAGGGCAGCAAATACACTGCAACTGGGTCCACATAGCTGTTCTCCAATGGGGCAGCTGCCCAATTTAAGAATAGCTCTATTTGCTATCTTTGCTCCCTACACTCATTACTGATTATGAATGTGGATTAATAGGCAATCAGTCCACAAGATCAGCTGTAAATATTTATTTCCAAGTTCCTAGCACAAAATTTGGGGACCCCCTCATCTGACGATTCACTCAAGAGGTTCATTTCTCTCCACCAGGTAAACCCAAAGTAGCTTCAAATAGCACTAGTTTATATAGTTACATTAGGTCATCAATGCTGTCTTTGATTTTTTTTATAAGTTTGTTTGGCTCATAGGCTAGAATTAAATACTTTGGGTGGCATTTTACAAAAAGTTGGTTACATTTGATAAATAAGAGAGATTTCAGATTTCAAGAGCATGTACTGTGTATTCCACAAATTCATTGCTTTTCATCTGGAACAGTGAGGGAGGCATGTGGGTTAAGCTGCTTTCTTCTTGGTGATGGATTTACTCTGTTTATCTGTAATTGCTGTTGGCCAGGCTTCTTGCAGCTAAGGAAAGCAGTTGCTGGTTGGGTGATGGGACAGGTATGAACTTTGGAGCCAACCTGCCAAGAGGGACCAGATCAATGACACTGGTCTTACTTGCTGTGTTCCCTGGTCAGCTGGGCTTGGGGAATACGTCCCCAGAATACGTCACCAATCCCAGTCAGCATTTCATAAACCACAGGCCACTTATTCCAAAGGAGAGGAGATAAAACTGTAAGACTAGACCAATACAATCTGTCACCAGTACGGTTGGTAGCAACATCTCTATTTGGGTTGGAGAGCAAAGACCTGTTTTTATGCACTTATTTTTAAAACAGGCAGGAGTTTTTTT
>RJWT010002134.1:0-42626 GCA_004365215.1 Cuniculus paca
AAAGAAATCCTTGTCAGCCTATAAAATCTTTCTTCTTTTCTCTGTCCTGTGGTTTCTACTGATCCCTATCTCTGGTCCACCTGGTTTAAACTGTCACTCCAATTTATGTCTCATATTTTGACATCTTTCCCTGTGAAGTCTTGCTGTCCATTCTGGGTAAGTACATGGCCCTGTAAGCTGGACCTGATCATTTGGACACTTATTACAGTCACATGATCATCCATCTTACCCAGCCTACCCCCTGGAAAGCCCAGTGGGAGAAGAGACAAGGTTTATCTTGCTCATTCCTCTCTACCCCAGCACATAGCACATTCCCAGAAAATGACAAAAATTTAAAAATGACCATGGAAGAACATACAAGATAAGGTATGTGTCTTGTCCAAGTTAATTAGTGGCAGTTTAGTCTGACTTTCAAACCCACTAAACCTCAATGGATAGTGATAAAATTGTTAGATTATCCAAGTAGACTTGCATTCCGCCAGTCAATGGGTCAGTCAACAGGCCACACTTATTTATCACATTCCATGATCAATCTTAGAAAGATTTTTAGCTCCATTTTATACTTAGGAAAGAGTTAAGAAGACTTTAGTTCAATTTCAAATCGGTATTCTGAATATGAGCATGAAATTGCACTTATGCTTATCCCCAAGCAAGCTGCAATCAAATAGAAAAGTGTGACATGCTAATAGACAGTTTTTTAACAATATTCTAATGCTATAATAGAGGAGGACATCAAATCCATACTTTTCACATGAAAACAATAATGAAAAGGATTTAAAAACTATGCAAAACTTTAAATAGACCATTATGGACATAAATAAATTGAAGCATTGAACAACTGTATAATTCAGGGAATACCCATCATCTTCCCTTCTGGGACCATTACTGTCCATTTAGTATTTAGTCATAACAAATTAGGCAACCTTAGATAATTCAAATACTCATGAAATAAGGTAGATAAAGATTAATGTGGGTGGGAGGTGTAAATACTTTAAATAGACACTACTTTAATCCTTATCAGTTTTATGGATAACTACCCAAAATTTTAGAAAAGAATATGTTGCTCAAAAAATGTTAGTTCTAGTAGTATTGTGAGGAATGAAGTGTTCATTTGTGACACTTGGCTTATGTAATGTGAACATACCTTTCTGTGGTTTATTATTCTGACAGTGGAAGGATTCAAGGCTAGAGTTCCAGTTTCAGAGGGCAAGGATTGAGTGAGATGCCTTTTCCCCTCCGATTTCAGACTTTGAGGGCCCACCAATACTTAAAATGTTCAGTTACTTCCACTTCCTTTTGGAAAGACTGTGGGCTCTGGAATCAAACAGATCTAGGCTTAAATCACAGTTACTATGCTGTCTAACTGAATTTTGCAGTATGTAGTTTTTTGATATCTGGTTTCCTTCTTTTTCCTTTCATGTGAGGATCTGTGTAAATTAGATAAAAGATGTCAGTTTCCTGGTTATAATAACTGTTAAACATGTTGCTTTCTACCTGGAGACTTAGAAACATAAAAGTTCACTTGGCCTGACTGACAAATTCAATATATAAAAGTGGAAAAAGAATACATGTATTCAAAGTAGGAGACGGAGAAGCAGAGAAGAGGTCGTCATTTTAGAAGAAACAGCTGTTGGTCATCTCTTACTGATTGCTACTTTTCAATGGCAATTAGATTTTCTTCTTTTCTTTTTTTCTTAAGGGTTGAGCCTTTTCTACTACCCAACATGGGGTTAAAAAAAGACTAAAGTTACCAACTTGAAATAATCAAAACATAAAGCAAAAATGAAGAATCCAGAAATCAATTTTCAAGAAATATGAGCCTCTCTGAAAGACAGAAAATAAGGTGTAGAGCTATGATGGGCACAAGCTGGTGTCTGAGGGTGTCCCCAGGGTAAGCACAGTGTGAGGGTGTCCATGACTTGAGAGCAGAGAAAGGCCAGCTGGCTGCAGTTCACCACCCAGAGTAACACATGGCTCTGAAGATACGGATGCTATTGTCTTAAAGTTGTTGTGCTCAATATATCAGATCACACAGTAGGGTGACCTGCCATTAGAAGTTGTCCTCTTCATTTACTGTACCTTGTATGCTTTCCTCATATCCCCCCTGAATAGAACCTCTGGTGCTTCGTATAGTCATAGGTAAGACCGTTACTTCATACAAACATAGCTAACATGTTGCACATACGTTTTATGTCAAGCACTGTTTTATTAACTGTGCATGTAATAATTATTTTACAATTTAAATATATCAATTATTAAAAATAAAAAAATCTCATTCCCAATTATGAATGGACATGAGCAATGTCTGGCAGAAAGGAATGAGCAAATTAACAAACTGACTGAATTTTGTACAGAAAAGTCATCTTTTCACATTGACTTTTTCTTTGACACCCAGAAGCAAGCATTGCATTTTTCAGCATAAATATTTCCTCATGTGTATCAATTATTTTTATGTCTTCTCATGTTCAGATATTTAAATACTCTAAAAAGAATAACTTATAGCTGTATACTATAATTCAAAGACTTTCCAACTCAAGCATTCTAACATACCTATGGTTGCACTGACTTTCAAGAACTAGTGAATTTGATTTCTGGCTCCATCATCAACTCACTGCATCATGGGAACATGTATACAAGTTCAGAATGAGCAAAGCATGGTAGAATTTATGCAATAAGACTGCTTTGCACAGTGTCTAAGAGGCTTCTGTGTTGATGTCTTATACTCTGAGTAACTACTTTTAAAATTATAAAGCACAGTATATTAACTATTGTTATTCTATTATTTTGTTATGAAATTTTGGTTATTTTTATAAGATAAAAAAGAAAAAAGGTAATTGGCATAAACTGTTAGCATATGGTAACTATGACTCTCAGTCCCTTTTGTTGACGGTTGTCTTGTGCATTGTGGTTCACATTACTAATGCTGTCTGCAGTAATGGCACAGGCATTAGAAAGGTGGAAGTTTTCATGTTAACTCGACATTAACATATTTCCAAAACTTTGATAGCAAAATATTCATATTAACAGTGTTTGAATTAAATAAAATGTAGGCAAGCTCTATTTATTGTTTTAAATTTGATATTTCTTTAGCACTAATGCTATAGGTTGAATATAAATTCAAACGTACAATCAGATATTCTTTACTAGCACTTACTTGTATATTGAATTGGTTTTGTGGTGAAATTACGTTCGTTTCCTTCACTCATCTCTGCTAAACCTCTGGAAGATATTTTTACCACCTCTCAATTACCTGTAATTTTAGTGTCAAAAATACCTGCTGATTTATTAGCGCTTCTATCTGTGTCTGCTTGGGAAATTATGTGGGACTTACATTATCTCAGAACGTGGTTGGAGTAATTTTTTACGTTTAAATTTTCAACACAAGAATTTTTACTCCTTTGTTGACTCCAGGATCCAAACCGATGCAGACTTCCTTTCATTGTAAAATGTTAAATCTTGAACATAGCTGTGGCTAAACAGAGGATTTTATCTTAAAGTTGCTCCTAAAATACACTTTTCTAAAGACAAAGTTTGACCTGATTTGGGTAAATCACTTAACAATGCTTAAAGCTTTCTTGGTCTGGAGATTTATCCTTCCAGTGTGATCCAATGAAGACAAAGATGAATTGAAGGTGTGGAAATATACCTCAAAGGTGGGAATAACTGTTAAAATCAGATAAAGAAGATTTCAGAACAAAGACTATTTCCAGACAAAGAGTTAGTCATTTCATCATGATAATGGAGTCAATTTATCAGGAATACGTAATAGTTACAAAAACTTAATACAACCAATACATGAGCTTCAAATTACAAGAAATGAGTGAAAAAATGAACAACTTCACAAATGTATCTGGAGATTTTAGCACACAAATTCTAGCAAGTGATAAGACAAAACATAGTAAAGATAGAAAATGCAAATACTATCAATTCATTGTAGTAATTGATATTTATAGAATGCTGTGTTCTGCACTTGCAGAATGTACATTATTTTCCAGTGTCCATGTTGTGTTCACTAAAATGGGCCATATTCTAGGTGGTATAGTGCTACCTTAGTTCATGGACTTAACTCTTTCCACAGTTCTAGTCACAAACAGAATTGAATGAGAACAGAAGCAAATTTAATGGCTGTGGTTCAATGTTGCCCATATGGAGGAATTTGATTTGGTTCTCATCTATTTTGGTTTGCAACCAGAATCTTGGAAAAGAATTGAGTTTGTGAACTGAGGTACTACTGTATAATAAATGTCAATAAATTTCAAAGGATTTAAACCATAAATAGAATGTTATATGTCTACAGTGGAATTAAAACAGAAATTAACAATATACCTAAGTATCATATTTGGAAATTAAGTGACACAATGTTAATACTTGGGAATTACAAAAAAATCCATAGGTCAAAGAATGAAAGAAGAAATCATAAAGAAATTAGAAAAGGATTGAACTAAATATAGAACTCTTCACAACATTTCAAAATTTGTGTGCCACAGCTATAGCAAAGCTTTGATGAAAATTACATATTTCAATTCTTATTGTAGAAAAAAAGAAAAAGGTCAATAATATGTTTCAGACTTAAGCTAGCAAGGTTATAGTAAATGTGAAGTAAATGGAAAGAACAAAAGAGTAAATACAAGAAGATATATAAATGAAATAAAAACAAGAAAACAATAGAAACAAAAATATTTGTTCTTTGGAAGCATCTACAAAAGCAGTAAACCTCTAGTTACATTGAGCAAATTATTGGAAAATGAAAATATAACTTTTGCTCATGAGTAAGAAGAATCAAACAGGGGAAAAGGCTGTAATTCCAAAATCATTATATAGATTTTATGCAATCCTGATCAAAATGCCAGTATCATACCTCACAGAATTAGAGAAAACAATCTTAAAAAACATTTGGAGCCAGAAGAGACATAGAATAGCACAAGAAATTCTGGGCAACAAAGTCAAGGCAGGGGCATCACAATCCTTGACTTGAAATTATACTATAAAGCTACAGTAATAAAAACAGCATGGTACTGGGAAAAATAAAAAACAGACCTGAGGGTCAATGAAACAGATTAGATGATGCAGAAACAACTCCAAACACACTCATCCACCTTATATTTTACAAAGAGGCAAACATGTTCACCTGAAGAAAGATAGCCTCTTTAATAAATGGTGTTGGAAAAACTGACTTTCTACATGCTGAAGATTAGACCTGTATCTCTCACTATGCACTAAACTAAAACTGAAATGGATCAAAGATCTAAATATAAAACAGAAACACTAAATCAACCAGAAGTTAAAACAGGTAGAAAATTGTACATAATTTTTATCAGCTGATCCTCAAAGGACTAATATCTAGCATATATAAAGAAGTAAAAAAAAAACCACATCTCCCCAAATTTAAAGATCCAATCTGAAACGGGTGTCTGAAATGAATAGTCACTTCTCAGATGAAGAAGTACAAATGGCAAATTAATACATGAAAAAATGTTTAACATTACTGGTCATTTGAGAGATGCAAATCAAAACAATGTTAAGATTATATCATTCTAGGAAGAAAAGCTATTGTCAAGAAATCAACCAATAACAAAACATGGAGGAACTGTGAGAAAAAAAAGAAACCCTTCTTCACTGTTAGTGGGAGTGTTGACAGGTGCAATCACTGTGGACATCAGTGTGGAGATTCTCTAAAAACTAAAACTAGAGGTTTCATGTGACCCAGCTATTCTCCTTCTTAGTATTGTCCCAATAGAATTAAAACCATCCTACCACAGCAATATATGTATGTGTATAACAGCACAATTTGTAATAGCTAAATCTTGGAAACAGCCTAAATTCCCAAATGATGAACGGATAGTGAAGATTTTTTTTATGCAGTGGAATATTACTCTGCCATAAAGAAGGATAAGCCTGAGACATTTGTAGGTAAATGGATTCACTTTGAGATTGCACTTAAAGTGAAATAAATGGGACACACAGGTTCAAATATCTCCTTGATTCTCTGGTGAGACTGAAAGTGTAAATAATGACCAAAATATACAGTAGATATTGTGAAATAGGAACAAAATGCTTAGATGGGATGAGGATTTAGGAATGGGTGGGGGGGATAAGGAAAAGAAAATAAAACACAGAAAAAAAGGATAAAATGGAAACAAATCTATTGTAAATAAGGAGGGGAAGAGGATTCGAAGTGATGGGAGAACGGGAAAAAAAGAATAAAGATATATCATGTACAGGTACAAATTCTCTATGTTGAATGTGATAAATATTTATATCTAAAATGTACCAATAAAACTAACTACAGAAAAAAGAGAATAGAAATTGCCATTACTGTTAAGAAAGACACTTAAAGGCTTTTAAGTTAAATCACATTATGCCAGGAAATTAGATAGCTATGAAAAAAATAAAAATACTCCTTGGAAAATTAAATTTAAACCCAAATCAAAATGAAACAAAAATTTGAATATCTGAATGTATTAAACAAATTGAACTTGTATCAAAAGTTTTTGTATAGTGTAAACTTGAGGTTCTGACAACTTAACCCTGATTTTTAATGTTTCCAGGTGAAATTGAATTACCTAAAAGTACTTTTATAAACCAGAAAAAGAAGAATAGAGCCCAACATAAGGACAAAAAAATGTGAATGCCATGACTAAACAAAGACATCTTAAGAATAATATCTTATAAAGTAGGCATGAATTAGTAAATGAGTAAATCAAGTCTGTCAATACTTACAATAATGCATTGTGATGAAGAAATTTATCCCCATAATGCAAAATTTACAAATCAATATTTTTCATCATGTAAAAAAAAAACAAAAAACCTCATGATCATGATAGATTTAAATGAAGCATTTGTTAAAATGCAACACTAGATATACTGACAACTCCCAAAGAATAGAACCTTCTCAATTTGACATAGGGCATTTCTAAAAGTCTGACACATAATACATACCTCACTGTTAAATATCAAACACTTTTCCTTTAAGGTTAGCATAGTAAAGCTGTCCTCATTTGCTGAAAGATAGTCATTGTTTTCCTGGTACTTGCTAGTAAGCTAGTATGTCATGTACATACACTGCACTTTGCTGGAAAGCAAAACTGAGTGATAAAGGAACTAATGAATGAATAATAGATATTTAAAAATAGAAAGGATGAAATAAAACCAGACTCACTGGTAAATGACATTTTTATGTGGAAAATACTAAGGAACAAAGTACTAACACTGATGATAAGCAAGGTGGTGGAATACAAGACTAATATTGCAATACTATATTTTATTTTATATTCTAGTATTAAGCAATTGAAAAATTAAAACAATATATTTTAATACCAAAATACCTCAAACACTTAAGAATAAATGTTACAAAAGAATTTTTGAAGTTTTTATCCTAAGAACTAGAGAATATTTTGGAGAGAAATTAAGGAAGTTATAGTTAAATAAATTGGAAGGCACAATTTGTTAAATTTTTAGTTTTTCCATCGTTCTAGGAGGTTTTGCTGGAAGAGTCACAAACTCTTGACAAAGAGTTTTAAAATTTGTGTTACATTTAAAAATACTTAGCATGTCCAAGTAATCTTGAAAAATATAAACAAAATTGGAGGTTTTGTACTACCTGACATCAAGACTTATTATAAGGTTACACTGATCTAGAAAGTGTGGTAGTGGAACAGGAGTACAGAGACCAAAGAAACAGAATAGGTATACCAGAACTACAGTTTCTTACTTAGTAACTGATTTTGGGGATAGTACCAAAGTAACTTTATGGGAAACTGTATTTTTTTTTAAATTATGTTGGAATCACTAGATTACATTATACAATATTAAACGGTACCTAATACCATATTCAAGAGGATACCTAGACTAAATGTAAGAGGTAAAACTGTAAAACTTTTGATGGAAAATTTAGAATATTTTCATGATTTGGGGTAGGTAAACAAATCATTATAAGTGACAACTTTAAAAGAAAAATATCCAGACAAATCAATTTTTATCAAAATTAAAAATTGTTGTTCATCAAAAAGATACCATAAAGAAAATGAACAAAAAGCCAGAAACAGGGAAAACTATTTACAAAACACATTATCTGACAAAGGATAATGACAAAGACATATGAAAATCTCTACTTGTAGGTATTTACTCAGAACAAACAAAACATGTTCACAAAGGATAAATACAAGAATATTTATAGTAGCTTTATTCACTATAGCTCAATACTTGGTAAACTTCACTAGGAAAATGGATAAACAAACTCTGATATATTCATTTAATTGAATACTACTCATAAATAAAATGCATTCAACATAGATAAAAACCATTTTGCTGAGTAAATGAAAACTTGCTCAAAAGAGAACATGTTAGCTGGAGATGTAGCTCAGCGACGCAGTACCTTCCTGGCAAGTACAAGGTCCTGAGTTTGATTCCCATTACAAAAAAAAAGAAAAGAAAAGAAAGAGAGAACATACTGTTTGACTCCATTCATATAAAATTCTAAAACAGCAGAAACTTATGCATGGTTTAAAAAAATTATGGGAATGGAAATTATAGAAAAATTCTGGAAATGAAGGGTGATTGTATCATGTCACGTTTTGATAACCATTTGGTTTACCCACATGTTTGCATTTGCCAATACTTAGTGAATATACGTTTAATAATCAGATATTGTAGTGCATGAAAATTGTACATTAAAATTGTAAACAAATATCAAGCTGTAGTTAGCAATATACATTCTGAATTATTTAAGGTTAAATGTGTTTATGTCTGCAATTAACTTTAAAATGTACTGAAAGGTAGATGGATATATACATGTATATATCCCAAATAAAAAAATATTAGCAATAGAATCTAGATAGTGTATATACAGATATTAATCGTAAAAAGTTTTCAACTCTGATGTATGTTTGAAAGTTATAAGCTGAAAAACTGACTATTCTCATTAAAATTTGGAAAAAAGTCTGGGTCTTTTGAATCCTAGCAATTTAAAGTTCGAAATAAGACAATTAGTTCGAAAAAGACTTAGAAAATGGATTAAAATTAAAATTGAACATTGTATGTAATTCCAACTGTTTTACTCACTTTTTACAGAGAATGGGAGGTGTTACTCTGCTTCCTCTCCATTTTAGCTGCACCGATACTCTGCACCTTTGCTAAGACATTATCTTGAATTTCTTTTTGGTGCTCTTCCTTCTCCCTACTTCAGGGCATCTGTATTTCCTTTGCTGTCTAATTTTCCTTTACATCTCACTAAAATATTTTTCCTCAAGATTTTGCCATTAATTTTCTTTACTTGCTTCTTACTAAATTTCAGAATTTAATTTCAAGACTGCTTATTTCACAGCCATGTTGGTTGCTTTCAAAAGTTCAGACTCACTGACTCACTAGGCCTCTCCTGAATTTGCTTCTCTGAAAGTCAGACCATGGGACTTATATAATTAGCGGACTTGACAGGTGATCTTCATGCATCCTGATAACAGCCCGGGGGCAGGCAAGCTCATCAGTGTTGATCCCCGTGCAAGTCCACCCCACGCAAGTCCATCCTCGTGTAAGTCCGACCCTGTGGAAGCTAACAACTGGGCAGCTACCTCTGTCTCTCCTAGTGCTGCTGTTTTGTTTAGAAAATTCAAATGTTCTGTCTTTGTTTCCACTTTCATCCTTTTTGTTTGCTTGCTTTTTTTATCTCCTACTTGATTGACATCTTGGCATAACACTTCCCTCGCATTATGTCC
This sequence comes from Cuniculus paca, assembly GCA_004365215.1. Lineage (NCBI taxonomy): Eukaryota > Metazoa > Chordata > Mammalia > Rodentia > Cuniculidae > Cuniculus > Cuniculus paca. Next base: position 9,711 of record RJWT010002134.1, read on the forward strand.
CTTCACAGTCCCTGCTTACCTTGACTAAGACATGAAGTAGAAACTTCTCATTTGAGTCATTACATGACTGCTTAAATCTATTTTTATAGTGCTAAGTGCCTTCACTCTCCTTATTTTTATTCTCCGTATTTCAGAAACTTTCATCCACTTTTCCTATAAGTGCCTCACCCATTTGTGACTAGTTTGCAGAGAAAGGCTGGTTGTATCCATTCAGAATAGCCAGTTTTTCAGCTTATAACCAAAAGATAGTTTACAACTACAATGTTGTTATGTTCTGCAAGGAGACTGTCTTTAGTATCATATATCTAAAACTTCCTAACTTGAAACTCCTTTTGCTACATCAAAGTAGTTGCCTTTAATTGGCATAATTTTGAAATAATAGAAACTTTTTCATAAATAAAGCTATAGCTGAAACACTTCAGTTTAAGGCTTATGAGGCCAGGAACAGAATTTTTCAGTTATTTCATCCTTAATATACCATAGTGCCTGAGACACATATATTCTCCAAATATGGTATTTCTGACACAGTCCTCAATACATAAAAATGCATTATGTCACCCACTTTACAGGATTTTCTAACATAATTTTGTGAAAATTGTTACAAAATTTGGCATGCGATCTTGTATGTAGTATATTCATTATAAATACATATCAGTTATCACTTTATGGCCAGAGGCATGCTTAATTCTTCCATCAGGACAAACAAAAATGGAAGCAGGGTGAGGGAGGGAAGCCTCTTTGAAATGACAGAGGGGACAAGATCAGGTGCAAAAAGTTATTCCAATCAGCTCCAGCATTTCAAAGTCATTACTTCCTTTAACTTTTTCACATCAGTCTTTGCAATTGCTAGGCTGATGTCTTGTCTGAAAAATTCTTGTTGAACAGCGAATGTGTTTGGAGGAGGAAATACTCTTCTTTTCATGAATTGCCTTAGGCTAAACTTCTGTCTATAACCAAACAAAGAGTGTAAGAGCAGCCTGTACACCTAATTCCTATTATTCTTGCAATCCATGGGGAGCTGGGGTCAAGTAGGAACTTGGAAAAGAAAATGATGATGACATAAGATTTTCACGGATGCTTCAGATGCCAATATTTGAGAACATGCAGGCTGTAAATCAGAGTCTTTGTTTAAATGTACACAACTTAATAGATGCCTATTAAGGCTTTTTGATAACAGCTGGCTTTAACAAGCAGTTTCTATGAACCAATATCAGTCAATTTCTGGCATGTTCAGAGTCCTGATTGGAGTTTTCTTAGAATTAGGGGAAAAACAGAATAGACTTTACCCGATCTACTTTACCGCATCTTTAACTCAAATCCATAAATATTTACTAAGTACATCTATATGCAAAGCATTGGCCTGAATATCAAGTATACAAAGTATTTGAACTTAAATGACTTGAGCAGACTAAACAGAGCTAGTCAGGCCACCAAATAGACTGTGGGGTGAAGCAATGATGACAGGGATCTTTCATTGCCAGAGCACTTCCTATGGGCAGCCATTTTCCCATGTGTTTGATAGGGATTAAATATATTATATAGTCATTACAAATACCCTGAAGAAAATGTCATTAATTATCTCATTCCACAAATGGGGAAAATGCATCATCAAATGGTTGAGTAACTCAACCAAGATCACAAAGCTTACAAGTGTGAATCTAGGGTTTCTACTCAAATATAATGTCTCCAATGCTTGAAATGCTGAGTTGGGACAGCAGAGTGAGTGATTAACAAAAGTTATTTAGGAAAAGCTTTGCAGTGAAAGGGTGATTTGAACATGAACTGGGAGCATGTAGTGATTAGGATTTGGACCTATAGTTCTACAGGGGAAATCGTATGAAAGGTAGCAGGAATTACTTGACCAATGACTTTGCAAAAAACATGCATGTGTGCTCCACCAGGAAAGGGAACTCTGAGAACACACAGCTAATTACCACTAATTCAAAACAGCTTATAACATGAAAGGCGATAGCTCAACTCCTAAGAATTTGCCATGACTGGTGAATTAGGTAAGATAGAAAAGTTCTCTGCCCTTATCTAAATAGAGAATCTAGAACTTGACAAAATACTACCAAAAGAATAATCCCTTTTCTAAGAACCAAAGCACTCTGTGAGAATTTTGACTCTATTACTGTAACATATTAACTATGGAGGTAAGAAGAGGTGGTATTGTAACTCTCAAACAATTCTATCAAATTCTTTCATTCATTCATTGATGAGGCAAATAAAAAAACATAATAACATGATGTGACAAGGAGGTGCTAATTTATATATATAGTGATAAAAGATTTCAGTTATTAGAGCATTTAAAAAACTCAAGAGAAAACAAATTTGAGATCTCTGTAATTTGGGACTTCAATGCTGATCTCCACTGTGAATCTTCAAAGAGTGGGGCATGGTAGACAGTAATTTCCCAACATATTTATCCCCAGAGCCCTTGTTTTACAGATGATAGTTTATGAGATGCTAAGTAGGTACTCTACTAGATCACAGATGGCCAATTTTTTCAGTGTAGAAAAGAAGTGGTGGTAATGTTTAATATTTGTCAAGCAATTCCTTTGTGTCCAGTGATGTGCTGGTACATTTGCACACATGATCATTAAATGTCACTAAGACTCTTTAAAGAGTAGATGTCATTGGTCCCAGTTTGAAGATGAGTATACTTACACTCTGGATTACTAATTGGCACAAGGTCACGGAACCATTAAATTAAAAGAACAGAAATTGAAAAATGTTTACTTTGTAAAGCCCTTTTCTTTCTTGGACATCAAAGTCATGCACTTTGCTATTCACAGAGAAGAACTGAACTTTAGATTTTCTTCTTGTATAATTACCTTAAAAATATAGGGGGCACACTGTTGAAGGAGCTGATTTTTCTCACTCACTTCTCATCTCCAGTATCTACTCAGCCTGGATAGATCAGAAGGGAGGCACCCTGCAGCCCAGCATTCTGTTAGACCGCTTTCTTTGCATGTCAGTTTCTCTTTAGGATGTAATCTCCTTGAAAGTGGCCATGTATTATGTTTTCTGAAGTTCTAACACTAGCATAGTACTTGGTACTATTAACAAGAGGGATGCCCATATGTTGTAAAGCCACAGGGTCACGTATCATCTCATGCATCCACCCAAGCTGCCTCTGATGCCCTTTACAGATTAGTTTCATTTTGTTTTCATAAGAGTCCTAGAATGGTAAGGTCCTGACATCTTTATAGTGACCATTTTTATTATTTCTATCCATTGTTTCAGTATAAGAAATACAATTATTTCATATCCATTCGACTCAATTCTATTAAAATATAGCTCATTTAATCTAATACAGTTCATTGCAATCCAGTATCACTTTGCATCTTGTTGAAATTCATGCTAATTTTCACCCTACTAGAAAGCAAGGACTTTGTCAATCCTGTGCCCCAAGTTCCTGCACCGTGCATTCCATTCAGTAGAACCTACTATTGTTGAAGAAATGAACAAATGAATGAACAAAGGGGCTTATGTGTTTAATGTGCAAGTATAAGAGTAAACAAATAAAGAAAACCACTTAATTCTATTTCTAGATCTGCCAGTTAATACCTGTGTGACTTCCAGCAATATATTTACCTTCTCTGAGTTTCAGGTATTTTTACTGGTAAAATGAAGAAAACACTATCACCTCCCTCACCGAGTGCTTGAATTAAGTGAGTCCACACAGGGAACAAGCTTGCCATGCTGTGTGGCCGAACATATAGGTTAACTCTTGTTGCTACTGGTGTGGTTAGTACCAGCTATATTTGAATGGAGGAATGAAATAATAAACAAATCACTCAGTATTTGTCAAATTCCTGAATGTAGTGAAATTGACAGCCATGGACTTCAGGACTAACTGCCCTTATTTGTTATGTTAGCTTAGGAAACTGCATGACCTGTCTGAACTGTTGTCTCATCTATCCACAGGCCTACCACTCCCTACATTTCAGAATTCCTTGTGGGATTAGGAGATAATATATTAGAAAGTGTATAATCAATGATTAAGTTGTAGATTTGAGTTGGAAGGGGTTGCTGATACTTTTCCTGTACCTAGCACCATTCATTAACATGCCTGAAAGAGTACTCGAGATGAGAAATTTAAATAGGCTCCCACATGTGACTTGAGCACATGTGAGGAAAGTTCAATAAATTACTGTTTTGAAAGAGATATAAAGACACGTCTACTCTTTCCTTTAGTACACATAGTATTTGGGACATTTGCATAGTTCAATATATCATGGCTGATGTCCTTAGAAATGAAACATTCATAATCTGTAATACGACTTATAGGATATTGTTACTGTCTTTTCCTGCATCTTGTCTCTGGCAGGACAACTGACTACTTGGGGGGTCATCGTCATCTTCTCCTGTAGTGCTCTTCCTATGGTTCCAGAACATTAACTTGGGATTTCTCTTCTGGTTGTTGATATTTATGGAACAAAAAGATTTCACACTGAAACTGAAAACATGAATGTGTTTGCATCATTTCAAATATTACTATTAGAGAAGGTAAATGTGTAAATTTTATAATGTGTTTCATTTAATAGATGTTGAATAAAAATGTAATGACTTGATGTTAATCAAATCTTAATTGGGAGGTATAAAACATGCATTCTACCTTGTTTTGGTTCCTTTTAATATATGTTTCCTCCCTCCTCTCTTAGCACCATTTTTTTCCCTGACAAATGGGCATAGAAATGCTTAATTCCATGGATTGCTGTGAAAATAAGGACATTGTGGTGCTTTACAAATATTAATAAAAGTTTCACATCAATCTAATGATGCAGATACTCTTTATATCCCTACTTTATGGATGAGGAAGTTGAGTCAAAGGAGACTCACTGACTTGCCCAAGTTCTCATAACTAGCAGGAGTAAAGCAACTACCAAATTTTTTAGTGGCCAAGAACTATGCACACGACTGATGGTTTAAGGACCCCTTATTCATGTAATTGTATCCTCATCTTTAAAAGGATAAGAATGAAGTGCCATCCAGATGATGGAGAAATCAACAAAAACCACAAATTTGTTTCAGCTACAACATTTTCTGGAACAACTTAGCAGATCCTCAATTTGAGAGCTCACCAAGGGCTTGATGAGAGGAGCTGTAAGTGCTTGGTCTCAGCAAGCAGGGACTCAGGAGATTAAGGTTCAGGTAGGTTAATAACGGTGACTGAGACCTGAACTCTTGTCTGTCTGGCTACAAACCTTAGAGTCTTTCTATTAAAGCACAATAAATTATGAAAGTGGCCAAATGGGTCATTTAGTAGCATTCGGTTCCGCAACATAAGGGATTTTTACAATTCCCACTTGACAAATAGTGTGAACCTACTGGTTCCAGATTTTGCTATTGGTGCTAAGGACACAGAGATGAATGAGATACTCCTCCAGTGTTCAATTTACACACTCCAGTGGGAATGAAGGAGACATTGCCAGACTGTCTTTCCTCGCCTCCCCATTCTTTAGCACTGAGGATATTTACAAAACTGACTTAGCTGAAAGTAGCCTTGGACCAATAGGAATAGAAGATATCCATGTCTTTAGTAAGTGTGTTCTGGCATTAGAAATAGAATACTCATACACTTATAGGAGAAACATTCTCGCAATAGTCTGGATGCAGTAACCTGATTTTCCTCTAACATAATCCTACATACCTCATAATCAACAAGTGAAACCTCCCACTGTATTATTTGTTCAACCTTCTTTCTTTCATTACTAGACTGTATCTCAAATCTTTAAGTGGAGCTAGAGGCCCAACCAGATCTCCTCTTCCATACAATTCAGGTTAGGGTTAGGGTTAGGGTTACATGAGTGAAAGATGTACTTCTAGGGAAAGATTTTCTAGGTTGCTAGCAGAGTTTATTTTCTTGCAGTGGTAGGACTAAACCCCTTCTGTCCTGCTAGCCATCAGCCACAGACCATTCTAAGGACCTTGCCATGTGCACTCCTTCAACTCCTCAGCGGAGTGTCTCCCACACCAAATCTCCTTCACTGTGGAAGTTCTCTGACGTCCCTTTCTCTGGTATCAGAGGAAACATTTTGCTTTCAAAGGGTTCCTATGAGTAATTCAGGGCCACCTAGATAGTCTTATTGTAAGCCTGACTATACCATGTAACAATCTAATAATGAGAGTAGAATCCAGGGGACAAAAGATCACGGGGGACCTCTAGAATTCTGCCTACCACACCGCTCCACCTAGAGATCTTGGCTGCCATGTTCCAGCTACAAGGAAATGATGCCAAACCTCACTGAGACCAAATTGATGATCCTTGCCACCTGAGATTTGGGCAGGTGGCTCCCATTAGGAAGTCAGTTTGCATGGCTCGCCCAGTCCTTTAACCTAAAGCAGAATGTGCCCAGTTTCTTCTGCTTTTCTGTAGTTGCCATGTGCCTCACAGCTGAACTAGCTTATGTAATGACAGGTATACAGCTAGCTAAATATAGTACAGGGTGACAAAGGCTAAATGGCTCATATAAACAAAGCCTTGGTGCATAATGTCTTAGTTACTGTTCTCATTGCTGAGAAAAAAAAATACCTAACAGGTTAAGGGAAAAGAGGTTTATTTAGCTCCCAATTTCCAGAGGTTTCAGTCCTGCTCCTAGGCGGGGTAGCATGGCAGACAGGCATCGCAGAAGAGAAACAGTTTATAGCAGACAAAAGGTAACAAAGCAAGCTAGGGACTTCAACTGTGCCTTTCTGCCTCCTTTATATTGTATCTAGGCTATTGGGATTAGGACAGTGTTAAATCAATTAGTGGACTGATTTAGTAACCACACACTCTTAATCCCAGCCTCACAGGCTCTATATCCAGCCATGTCTCAGAAAGCCCCACCTATGGCTGCATGAGGTTTAGGAGGACATGTAGACACAAGCCATAACACATACAGTGCAAGGAACTGGGGATTCAGGTAGATGGATGAGAGAAATTTTGGCAGAAGAGTGACAGTTGTGGTGGATTTGATAAAGGATTAGAATCTTATTAGGGAATAGGAAGAGCACCCGTGGAATAGTCAGGAAAGCTGAAAAGTACAAGAAACAGTAGTGCAAGGTTAGTTTGAGTGAATGGAAGCAAGGGTTTCCACTAAGGGAGCAGGTGGAAGTTAAAAAAGGGGCTTATATATCAGAAGTTAGATTGGCATTTAATTTGCAGGTAAATTGTGTCTTTCATTCAAAGTTTTCAAGTAGAGGATAGCATGATGTGTTTTGAGAGTAATCATCCTGGGAATATAGTGGGTTGGTATAAAATGGAACGATTTAGAAATCTGCTAGTGGGTTGGTATAAAATGGAAAAATTTAGAAATCTGCTACAATAGACCAATGGTAGAGCTGAAATTGAGGGACCGTGTAACAGAAGAATGGATAGAAGCATCCTTTCAGAGATAAAGATGAGATGGAGTGTGGATGGTACACGTGGAGAAGCTTAGAGCACTCGGGTAACCCACTCCATACATTCATCAGCCACGCTGCATGACATAGCTTATGTTCTTCCCTGAGCTTTACATGTGTCTGTCTTCTTTCTTTAATAATTGACACAAACCTTTCTGCTTTCACTTTTAAGGTGTCAGATTCAGTAGTTCACCAAAGCTAAACTCACTGCCACATAGATTCATAGCCAGGTAAATGCTTTTCCCTTGCCTAGATGCCAGAGTTACCACCCCTCCTTCACTACTAACACCTCTTAAGATGATTTTAAGTAATTTCTAATGTGTCACAGATTTCATAAAATGTTTTTATCCAAGTTCTCCAATGGAATCATATCTACTTATGCATTAGTGACATTTGCTGTGCTGTATGTCACAAAAAGAAAAGAAATAAAGAAACAAACAAAAGCATGTTGTAAAACCTAATTTGTGGTAGGAGAAGTCAAGAGAATGGTTACTTCTCAGGGAAAAGAAGGAAACCATGTGATGGATCAGAAATCCTCCCTACCCTCAGCTGGTGGAGGTGCCACAACTTTTTATTGTATGAATATTCACAAAGCTCAGCTCTTGAATCTGTGTGTTTCCTATTGTGAGTTATGCTTCAATAAAAACAAGTTTAGAAAAGAAAGAACCCATAACCACTTGGTATTCCAAAATATTTTGTTTAACTTTAAAAGGCAAGATGTATGCTCACCATTACTTAAATATTGACAAACAAGTGACTACTTGATTCAAGGAAATCACTAGAAATCACATGTACAACCACTGGCATAGTCAGAATAGAAACACAAGTAGTTAGCATTGCTGCCTTTGTCTTCCAACCACAAAACCAAGAGTTTTCAAGACTTATTTTTGCTTTCTTTTTTGCTCCCTGAAATATAATGAACTCTGACTATACAAATATCTTTCTAGTATGAATGCTAAATTTCCAGTATTCCTATATCGGTGGCTTCCTTAGGGTTGAATAAGGTCAAACCTAAATACAACCTCTATATTAGTTATCCAAGGGAAAAAGTAAGTTCTCATATAGAAACTAGGAATTAGGAGTAAAAATTTTAGACTGGCAGGAATAGGCATCCTTGCCTCTAGCTCCCCTTCAAGGCTGAGCATTCCTGAAAAGCAGAGAAGCCTCACTCTGACTTCTGTGGTTGGGAGACCACGGTATGGAAGTCATGTGTTCAAATGATTGTGTCATGTTTCAAAAACTGAGACTATTTACTTATTTGCCATTTGTATTTCTTAATACATACTGTAAAATTTCTGTAACATAGATTCGTGGACATAAATAACTTTTAAAGGGGTTAATTTTATTTCTAACCCATCAGTCTTCTAGAAGATTTGCTATTTCCCACAGTAAGCACCTAACTCTACCTAATTAAGAATATAATGTTTAATTTTTAATTATGATAAAGTGATATTTTATACTTATGATGTAAGTTGGTGTGAAGCTTATAATTAATAATGAACTTGGTAGTTTTTAGGATGAGTATTAGACATGAAAGTTTTAAACAAACAAAACACAATTAAGGAATTTTAACTTGTCCAGACTCTCTAGAGTCAAAATGACCATTTCTCAAAGTTGAAATTTAAAAAAATAGAGATCATAATATAACTCACAAATTTAACTGTCTGAATTTGAATTGGATGATCCATAGATTCCCTTTCAAAGTTGAAGGATAGTCTGACTTGCTGGAGTAGGAGTGGTCCTGGGTGAAGTAAGAGTAGCCACAGGACCATGGTGAGGCCAGAGCACATGGCACACACAATGCTTAGGAGAGGGATGGTGCAGGGTCAGGGTTTGCTAGGGAGAGTTTACCCAGGGTGCCTTCTGACGATAATGAACTTTAACAAAGTAAGACACCTGCCTTCAAGGGGCTCACCTGACATGTGTGTGCGTGTCAGTGCATGCACAGGTGCAGATATGTGGTAGTGGAGGTGGGAGGAAACAAATAAATGAAAGGAAAATTGTAACCAAACCAACAGCTGTTCTGTGATACTTGTAGACTGGATAATATTTCAAAACATGGAAAACAACACTAAATCTTGAATGGTTATGGGAAAATGATGAAGCAGTGTATGAGATAACTTTTAAGCATCAAGGTAGCACATAAGCAAATGATAGCAGTAACAAGAGGAATGATTTTAAGGCAGGGTGCCTGAGTACATGGATTTGTACCACTCACTGCATTAAGAACCTCGGGAAAGAGGCTCAGAGTCCCTGTGGGCACTTTCCTAAGAAAATATCTTGTAGTGTAGTTATGAGATTTGAATGAACGAATTGTGAAATACCTCATATCGTATGAAATTTTTAAATAAACAAGCTGAGAGTTCTGTGTCCAGTGAGCTAAAGAGGGGAGCATTCAGATTGAATATTGAGCTGTACACTGAGGTTCTCTTTGAAGAGAAAATACGATGTGAGGAGAGAAGCCACAAGCTGTGGGGGTGGAAAGTTAAATCATGAAGGAATGTGTGGATGCTTCTAAGGAGGCCAAGTTTCACCTGAGGGAAATGAGAAGCAAGGAGAGTTTTCAGTTAGGTGGTGATCCGGGAAGACCAAAATGAGAAAGCCCCGTAAAGATTCCATGTGACTTTATAACTAGTAATTGCTGATGGCTGAAAGTAGAGAACTGATCAAGTACTAAGGAAACAGAATCAACAGATCTTGATGATAGGAACTAAGTGTGATTCTCCCATATCTGCCTCTGTTTTGTTTTTTCTCAGTGGCTACAGCAAATTTGAATGAACTCAAGAAGTTGAGCATTTGAATATGAGAAAAGGAGGAGTCCTAGAGCAGCAATGAGACTGTCAGTGCTTGCCACATTCACAGGTCCCTCCGAAATCCCCAACCCCATGCCAATCCTTGTGATGAGCCATTTTGACCTGGGACATGAGTTTCAAGCAAGAGCAACCTAGTTACCTGTCCTGATCGATCCAACCACAGTCTGATGACTAACCCAAAGACAGACACCTAGAAGTGAAGCTATTATTCCTGTACCCCATCCCTGTCGCCTCCCTAATTCAGCTTGGAATGAAACCAAAAATGTCACTAAGAATATCTGATGCTAGATAGTGGCATACATGTGTACTCATGTCCTCTTTTGGAATGGATGCATAGTGCCCACAGATGGGGCATTTTAAACCAAACTGAGCTGTTCTTGGGAGTATAGGAGTTCAGTCTTTTTTCTAGAAGTAGGAGGTGTCACTGTGTCTGGTTTCAAGTCTCTTTGTGTGATTGCAATCCATCCTATCATCACCCTTTTTTGTCAGAAGAAGAAACTGAGGCTCGACATACAATTAGATTACAAAAACCAAAACCAAACAAAGCATTCACTGACTAGCTAGAAGTCAGTCTCAGGCTAAATTGTATATTTCTCCTCCTTTCATATGCCTTGCCAATACTTTGATAAATATAATTCAATCAGCAGTCTATGATAAGTTTTATTAAAATGTCAAGAGGCTTACCAGTCAGAATGAAAACACAGGATAAAAAACATATTTCTGGGTTTTACTAAATCCCACAGTGTTGGAATATAATTCCTACTGTTCAACAAATCCAGGCTCACTCATCTCTATTCTATTGTGTTAAGAACACAAAGTGATAGGAGGAATAATGTTTTCCTTTTTTTCTACTCAGGCTTTGAGCTTAAAACTGGACTCAGCATGCTGCTTTCAGTTCCAAAGCCAGAGAATTTGATGGCTACTGCATGGTAGCATTTTGCTTCATCTAAAATCTTATTCCCCAAGTTTGGAACAACAGGCTGCCCTCGGCACTCTAAGTTTATTTGCAGTTTTTCCTTTTTATTTTTTTAAAGCCACAAATCATAATAAATAGGATTTTTTTCTTTGTTTCTTTCTTCCTTTCTTTCTTTTTAAAACGAAACCACAGTAACTCCTAATCCCTGGTTAAAAAAAAAATGAAAGAAGCCAAACATTCTGAAGCTGGTTGTGGCATTGTCCTGCTTTACCCTGCACCAAAGCTTTCAGGAGGTAAGAAGTTGGCATTATCAGAAGCCTCAAAGGCACACCAGTTGCCAGGGTGTGCATCAAGGAACAAAGTGAAATCTTTCCTGAACAAGCAATTATCAAATTACAGACCTGTCACCAGTGCTTCCTGGGAAGGGTCAGCGCCTTCCCTTGTTCCCAACAGACAAAGAATGTGTGACAGGCAGATCGATACTTCGGTTAACCAAACAGCTGGCTAATCACAGAGCTGACAGCACAGAAAGGTTGGTTTGAAGACGATGAAATAAAAGTGCTTTATAGATATTTTTTTCTTTTGGCCCATTCAACAGCTTGGTGAATCCTGCTTTTTCTTTCTTTCCTTTCTTTTTCACTAGATGAGGGTGATGGTGATTCTGCATTCAAATTTACAAAAAGAGGGGCCATTCCTCCGAGCTAAGGATGTGCACTGGGGTGTGTGCTTCCTGGAGAAGGGGAGGCAAAGCAGGGAGGGGAGCGCTGAACTGGGAGCCTTCCTCAGCTGATGATGGAGAGCGCCCCAGTCAATTGTCATTAACTAATTGCTCTTCTCCTTTTATCAGGTTAAATTGGTTCATCCAGTGTTGTTGTCTAAGCGCATCAGGTGAATTGCATTAAAAAGGATAAACAGCACTCTATTCTACTACACTCTGTCAAACATCTTAACAGCTTAATTGTTGTTCTGCTGATTAAAGAGGCAGGGATGTGAGGTAATTAAGAGTAAGGTCTGGGGCAGCTCTGCTTTGAAGATTTTTCTATCTCATCCTAGTGCTGGGGCCTTGAATAAGTTTCTTAACCTCACTACACAGGATAACATTAGGGTTGGCATGACAATTTTAACAATTTTAAAATGATAATACAATAGTCCCCTGTTATCTGCATGGCCATAACTTAGCAGTTGAGACATGACAGTGATATTAATACAATTTTTTTCCTTTCTCACAATTTCAAGGATAGAAGACTCCTTCTTGTCATAGAAATTAACAACTTTTACATGCAATTTTTTCTTTCTTTGTGAGTTTTTTTTTTTCTACTTTAAAGGGCACTTTACATCTCTTTGGCACATATGAATTGCTAGCATCACTACTGCTCTTGCACTTTGGGCCATTATTAAGTACAACTGGGTTTACTTGAACATAAAATTGTAGCTATCACTGTGGCTGTCAATCTGATAACTCGGGGCAATTAAGTGACTCACAGGTGGGTAGCATATACTGTGTGGATATGCTGGAAAAGAGTTGATTCATGTCCCAGGTGGGTAGCACAGAGTTTGGCACACTAATCAAAATGATATGTAATTAAATTTTTATGAATCATTGGCTTCTAATATCTTACATCTAATATTTTAGAAGCCAAGGTTGACTGTGGGTAGTTGTAATTATGGAAAAAAAACTGCCTATCTAGGTTGTGAGAGGAGAGGACTATAAAAATTTTATGAGGTAAAAGTTAAAAAATCAGATAAAGTCCTATGCATGGTAGCTGGTACAAAGCAAGGCAGTAATCATGCAGCAATATATTTTTCAGTCTTTTATCCTTTTTTTCAGTGACATGAGAGAGCCACATAAACATAGGTACTACATTTTATGTGCAATATATGTATTTTCAAAAATACTCTTATTTAATCAATGTTATCAATAGTTCTAGTACCTTGACGCCATAAAGTACCTCACAGTTAAATACTTCCCTATCCAACAGCATGCTTAATTGTCATAAAATTCTGCAAAGAAAAATGTTTGGAATTTCTATTATAGAAGACACAATTGAAGAGAAGAGAGTTTATATAACTCATCAGTGCTGTCACTCAGGTGTCGCAGATCCAGCCTGCAAACTGACTAATACATTTGGGTTCTATAATCAGATCTCAGTTTAAATCTTTGCTTCACCATTTCTGAGCTGTGCTACAGTGGGCAACTTATTTCCCTTCTCTGAGCTTCAGTCTCTTCATCTACCAGTCTATGCCACCTGTAACATAGAGTTGTGATGAGGATTAATAAAGTCTTAGCAGAAAAGCTAAGGTTTAGTAACCATTCAGTAAATGTTATTTACTATCTGTGCATTATTACTGTTATTATTATCATATCCTATTCATTGTTAATTAGTTAAAATATTTAATTAGGGGCACTACTTTTAAATGATTATCATAGAACCTAATCTCACAATGTTATCCCCTCCTCTTCCTCCTTTCCCTCAATCCCTCCACTTTTTTCCCTTGTCCTTCCTCCTCCTTTATTCCCTAATCCTCTTTCTTCCCCTCATCATTTTCTTCATTATGGCCATGTATGAAACAATTAGCATACTGACCCTATGAGCAATAGTCCTCCTATTAAGGGAGAAAATGTTGAGTGAACTCAGCTCACTGCCATCTCTCTCTGTCTGGGCTGTGCTCTGTGCCTTTGCTCAGGCTGAACCCTCCCCTGGAAACCCCTTCCCAGCAGCAGTGTACCTCACATAAATCCTGAAGACACCTCCCCATCTTTCATAACCATGGTAATACTACAAGTGTCCTCAAAGTCCACTCAGGCCTGGCCTCCTCAAGTTCCAGCCGCAAAACTAGTGATACCCTCTACATGAGCCCCTCTGGTTATCAGGCACTTCCTCCTGCTTCAATGTGCTTTCCCACACTGGACTCAGAGATCCCAGAAGGCAATGACTACAAGGTGTCTGTCTCTACCTTGGCAAATGCTTGAGAACAAATGAGTGGGAGAGAGGGAGAAGAAAAGAAAAATCAGGCTAGAGAAAAAGAAATGCAGAAAAAGAAGAAAGGAATGAAATGAATTTAAACTGTAGCTTATGAGACATGGCTTAATGGATGCTCAGCTAATGAACAATATTCAATCTCCTCTTGACTGTAGCAGAGTGCCAGAGCTCAAAATTACAGTAGTGAGACATCTATTTTCTTATGTATGTATAGAAAGAAGGAGAGAAATATTTTTAGGACAGACTGATTTGTTTTGCTCACGGCAGTTAAGAGATGTAAGGTATTCCATGGGGCAGCATGACAAAGCCTGTCCCTTTCTGCAGAAATAACATTGGTTTGTGAGGAGAATCTATTCATGGCAAAGAAGGGTTGGGGACAGTGCTACAAGATAGGACCTCTGTTGACCAGAGAGCTGTTCTTAGTGTCTTAGAGAATGGCTAGTCTGGGACTATGAAAGTAACAAATTAGGAATGTTCACCATCACTTAGTTATAAATATTCACTTTATAAAAGTGATCACTGAGAACAAGAGAGGCTGAGGGACTTGGTCCAGGCCACACTGTCAGTTAGCAACAGACAAGGGTTTATATCCTGTTTCCCAATCTATCTTCCCCAGCAACAAGAAAGGAGCCTAAGTCCTGCTCATTCGTCACTCATGAAAAATCGTTACAATTTTTCTTCACTGTATTATTCTAAGAATTTAAAAAAGCATTTAATGAACATTAATTGTACAGTTGTGTGAGGCACTGGATTTAGAAAAGGCTTCTTACATAAGCAAGAGTCCAGGTTTCAGCACCAGACAGACCTGGCTTTCCTGCTGTTTGCAAGTGACATTGGACAACCCTATTGGCCTTTCTTTTCTGAGTTCTGTTTAGGGTACATGAGGGTAAAAAGGTGAGAGCTAGAGTTGATCAAATTGATGACATTCAAGACACAAAAGAGGACTTGGGGTCTTCAGAGAAATCTGGAATCTAGTCTAGACCAAGAACTCTTTATATGAGACAATAGAGAGGGAAAAGAGGGAAGAAACTTATAGCAGAGTGAACAGTAACCCATACAGAGTGGAATACTTTTGAATATAAAAGGAAGCAAATCATGTGACCTGTGACAAAAATGAACTTGGAGGATATTAAGCTAAATGAAAATACACCAGGTACAGAAAGACAAATACCACAGTATTTCCTTTATATGTGGAATCTAAAATAAAACTTAACTTACAGAAATAGACCATAGAATAGTGGTTATTAGAGGCTGATAAAGGAGTTAGGAATGAAGAAAAATTCATCAAAATGTACAAAAAATTCCAGTTAAGAAGAATAAGTCTTCAAGATTAATTGCACAATAAGGTGACCATAGTCAATAATAATAAAAATCTATTGCATTTTTCAAAATCTCTATTAGGTTTTAAACATTCACAATGCAAAAAATTCATAAATATGTAAAGTTATAGATGTTAATTTGCTATAATCATTCCAAAATGTATACATAGAGCAAAACATTGCATTACATCCCATAAATGAATCCAAATTTTTGTTACTTTTTTTTTGTAAGTGGGAAGAGGATCAAGAAATGGAGGGAGGAGTGAGGGAGAAGAAAGTAAAGGAACATATAAAGAATTAGGATGTGTTATATGTGTGTAATGACTCCTCACAGTGAATTTAATCTTACACACTGCAAACACATACTAATAAAAATAAAAACTTTAAAAAACAAAGCTTTAAGTAAAAAATTAAATTAATTTAAATTGAAACTAAATTTAGTATATATGAATGTAGAGCCACACTCAAGTTCACAACGAGTGTCATATCACTTAATTTTTAATAATTTGTTTTAAAACAGGGTTTTACTATATGATCCAAGATGATCTCTAATTTGTGATCTTCTTACCTCAGCCTCCTTGCTGCTGGGATTACAGGTCTGCACCACTGTGCTTATTTATCTCACTTCATTTTTAAAAGTCAAATTAAGCACAACTTTGGGTGCTGATCTCATTGAATTGATAGAAAATTCAATTTCAGTAAATATTGGAAAGTGTTACCCTTAAGGTTTTTGTGCAGAGCACAGCTTTCACAGGGGGCTCTGAGAATTTTAGTTAAGTTGGCCAGGTGTTAAGAAGGTAGTTTCCCAGGCTGTCATGACATTCTGCTTCTCATGTCATTTTAGGCATCAGGGCTGTTGTTAAAGCCAAGAGTGCTGATACTCAAAGTCCAGTCTTCTTAGTCTTCCAACCTAGGCAAACCTTCTGCCACCTTCAGGTGTAGAAGATACTAAGTGAAAGGCAGAAAATTTCCCAGGATACCTATGACTAACAGACCCAGACCTCTATGTTCTTCCTTCCTGACCTTTTAGAATCTTGTCTGTTTCTGCTGTTCTAACTTTGATAATGACTCTGCTTTTCCTTTTACTCTTGTACAAGCCAAAAACAATTCGATTTTTTCCCTGTCTAATTATGAGTATGAACAGCTTAGAGAAATAGCTTTCATGAAAGCCAAGAAAGTCATGCCCACTCTGGGACAAGGGAACAAAATATTGTGTTCTCTTGCTGAGAATGGGCACAGAACCATATGGAGAAAATCACATCCATTCTCCATTCTTTATGTCTATTTTTCCACTTCAAGAGGGCACAAAACATTGATGGTATCTCACTAAGTGATCTTGGCATGATACAATACCAAAGTTTTGAATGGTATCATTTCGAATAGTGGTAAAATATATATAACATATACTATCACCTTAACCATTTCTAAGTGTATGATTGACTAGTATTAAGTATACTCACATTGTTATGCATCCAATTTCCAGAACTTTTTTATCTTACAAAATTGAAACGCTGTCTATTAAGCAACTCCCACTTCCCTTTCCTACTAGTCTGGGACCACCACCATTCTGTTTTCTGCATAAATTTGACTACTCTAAGTATTTCACATAAGTAGAATCTCAATAATATTTGTCCATTTGTCACTGGCTTATTTCACTTATTACACTACCCACAAGGTTTATACATATGGTAGCATACATCAGAATTTTAAGGCTTTTCTAAGGCTAAATGATATTTCATTATATGTGCATACCCATGTTTTGCATATCCATTCATTCATCAGTGGACACTCATGTTGTTTTTGTCCTTTGGTTATTCTGAATGATAGTGCTATGAACATAGATGTATGGAATGATTTAATTTAAATACATAAAGGAGATTTAGATTCATTTTTATCATAACGTAACTCTCAGACATTCATATTCTAATATACCTCTTCTGAGTGGGAAACAGGGGAATTCAGGTACTCTGTGAAACCCTGTCCCCTTAAAGCGTGATATCAGGAGAAAGGATGGAGAGCATCAGCTGCCTTGCAGGCCCAGAGCAATAGCTCAGAACACCTAGCTCCCAGGGTTGTGGGGAGGCCACACAGTATGACCCAGAGATACTCCCAGGAATTTGTGGGCTCCTCACACACTTGGCTCCCTTTTCTTTCCCTTCTGGCATGGCCTGCCCTCGGTGCAGATGGCTGGAGAGAACACAGGTCCCACGATTGCTTACAGCACATCAAGTATTCTGAAAATGATTAGACTGCAGATTCTACCTTCAGTATAGTCAAAACATTTAAAATACCATTAAACCTTTGCTTTCCCAGCTCTGTGGGTTTCTGCAACCTACAGCTCACAAAATTTCTGTGTCTGCAGGGGTTCATAATATACTCCAGACTCAGTGCGATGCAGCACAGTCTTCCACGATGTGATTATTAGGAAGAATGTAGTGCAGCTCGCTTTGATTTTGAGATGGCAATTTTGCATGACATTTATCTCTCCCCTTGATTATGTATTTTTGTTCCCTGTGGTCATTTTTCATGTGTGGTAGCATTTTGCTTCAGTTCTGTAATCCAGGTTATTCATATATTTTTGGTTTTTGACCTATAATCATTCTGGGTAGCAGAACAATAAAAATTTCCTTGTTGCAAGCAAGGGCCAAAGAGGAAAGAGGAAAAGTGAGGACGTTTGTAGTTAGATGTCATTTGTGGAGTATCTGTCACATCCTGGTGCCTGGGGCTAGGAGCTTTGCTGCATGACTGCCCTGCCAGTGCTGATTGAGAATCAGAGAGGTTTGGGGACACTTAGAGAGGAGTAAGTTCAGTATTTAAGTCCATCCTTGATTCCGAGTGTGAGCTCAAGTCAGTGTACTCTCATTAGGCAGCTACTGAAAGTCAGATGCTTCCCAGGTCCAGGGAAGATAGAGCTGGTGATTCTGGTCCCTGGAGTTTGCATTCCAGTTGAAACTCTGCTTCCCTGTTATGTTCAGTTACATCTCAAGGCAGAAGTGACTCCCATGGGATAAAGTGTACTGAAAGTGTGAAGAAGGGCACAATCTCATGTTTGAAGCTCCTTAGGAAGCTTCTTATATGTGCTTGAAGTCACCTGGTCAAAAACATGCAAGTTGTACTGTGTTCAAGATAAAATCAAGGAGCCAGTGACGGTACCAGTTAGAATTTAAGAGCCTTTAATTAGCCAGCTGGCCACCGGACAGCAGGACCCACGCAGGGAACCACTGTGTGGTCCCGAGTGAAGGGAGAGCTAGGTATTTATGTGCTACAACCATATCCTCATTGACAATGGTTACAATTAAACATGCATCTATGACATCCTGGTTGTCATCCCTCATTGACAATGGTTGCGATTACACATATGTCTATAACATCCTGGTTGGCATACCTGCTGGGGCACTGTGCACTGAACAGGCCTGGGAACAAAGAACTAAGTTACATTCTCAAGGGTGATAGCCTCACAAGCAAAGGGGTGGGGAGGTACAGACAGGTTCAGTAATTTTTCTATTATGTTGGCCTACAACACAAGTGAGAAGGTCTTGTATAGAATAGTTGAGGCTGAAGACAGAAAGTTCTCATGACATGACAGCTCGGGTGAAGATCCAATTTAGATTTCTTCTTCTTCTGTGCTTTACTGTATTGAAAACAAATACGTGTTTAGGCATCTGAGCTTAATGTAAATGCTATAGCTATAAGTGATAAGGCTGGTAATCTTGCCCTGGCTGGCTGCTCTGCAAGGTGGGGTCTCTGTGACTGACTGATAAGGAAGAGGAGTTCCAGATCAAATAGAACGAAGTAGGGAAAGGAAATGGTTGTCCCCAATATGTCCCACAAGTTAAGTCTTCTTGTTTTGGCACTAAGTTGTTTTCTTAAGGACCCGTTTCTGGTTCACCCCCTAGGATGTTAAGGAAGAAAGAACCCCCAGCTGCAGCATCCCTAGTCCATGTGCATTCATCCATCTCTCCATTCGCACAAGGGCATCCCTCAGGACACTGATTACCAAAGCTCTTTCTCAGTAACAACTTCCTCCTATCTGCTGGGCAGCGCTATCTGTTCTCTCTCAAATGCTCCCTCCATATCCTGTTATGTTTACTTTTGTGAACAATCTTGGAAATTAATATTGTAATGATCTGTGGACACATTTGCCTGCTCCCCTGGTCTGATGGAACTCCAGAGCTCAGGAAAGTTTGATAGAAGAAGCGAATGAATGGGTGAGGGACCCTGGGATGGTGGCTGATTTGTCTATCCCAGTGGTCTGTTGCCAAATCTTCACAGTAGGCAGATGAGTAGGGGAGTGAATCAGTGAGGGTGACAGTGAGGACATGGAAGAAAAGCATTAACAGTGTGCTGAGCATTGGTTCACTGACCAGCACCCTGTGACCTCAGGCAAACTTGGGAAATGACAGGCACAGGGACACCTTCCTGAGATAGCTTTTGCGGACCTGCCATAGACTCCAGCCAGCAACAGATGGAAATCACACAGCTTCTCAGCAGAAAAAAATCAAATCAACTGACCTAAGAAAAGGATTAAACTCTCAAAAGGCAGTTTTTGCCTATAGATTCTGCTGTTGAGAGACTTTCAGGGATTTACTGGAAGAAACTTTTGGTACACATATTTTTCTGTTTTCAATTTCATGTAGAATAGTATTTTCCAAAGCTGGTAACATCAGGTCAGACAGCTGCTTTCTTCCTTTAGCTGCACAGATAAATCACATCTCTGTATCGTGATGCAGGCATCTGAGTGGTGGGAATAGAGATAACTCACTCTTAGTATTGCAGAGATCTGAGTACAAATCCAAATTAGACCAATTTATAGCTGAAGAATTTTGGACAAGTTTTCTTAATGTCTCTTTATCTATAAAGTAGAAGAAGAACACCCATTGCCATCCCTGCTAGGAGGACTAATGTCTGAGTAGCTGTATTTATCAGCTTTTGGGTTGCTGGAGATAACAGCAGACATGCAGGACTTAAAGGCAGGAAGTTTAATTTGGCTCCTGGTTTTCAGGCCATGACTGGCTTGCCCCAAAGAAGAAATGTCATGGTGGAAGGATGTGGTAGAACAAAGATGCTTAGTTCATGGTGGCTAGGAAACAGAGTTCCAGAAGGGCAAGGAATGAGGGACCATAGACACCATGGCTGCACCTCCCTGACTCACCCAAACACACCTACAATTGTGTTCCCTCAATCCCTGGGGTGGATCCCACAGTCAGTCAAGTTCAAAGTCCAACCTAACTGTTATCCTTCCGTGTCAGCCCTCTGCCTACCCCAGCCCTCTGCCTTCTCCAAGGTACCTCGTGGGACAGCGCCAGCAAGAAAGTCAATAGGGGAGTACGGGGCTTGAGTTGCAGTTTTAGAATTTGGAAAGTTTTCATAACTTTTAAAAGAAGCTCCATTCTTTTCTAGTGTTCTTTCAAACAGTGCTGTATGCCTCTGGGATTTTAAAGCACGTGCCCAGTTTCAGATTTGAAACCTCCGTGCTGTGAATTTTCTAGGTATTATGTTTTCCCTCTCTATTTTCCTTTCTCATTTCCTCACTTGCATTTCATTCATTTGCATATCTGTTTCCTCATTCCTCTAATAATTAATTAATGAGTGTATCATTCAGTTATTAATTTATTCGTTTCTTCATTTGGTAAACAGATAATGAAGGCCCTTGTGGGGGAAGGCACTGTGAAGAGTACAAGGGATGCAGACATAATCCCAGTCCTCAAGAGGTTCAGATTTCACTGGAGAGTGGGACACAAACTCGCACGCATACATGCAGTAATACACATTTCTGGTTCTGTGACGGAACCACGCACAGGCTCTGTGGCAGCACAGAGGGGTACGTAATGTCACATTGCCTTTGATTAAACACTGCCTGGGCTGCAGGAAGGGGGCATCAGCTTAGCTGTAGTTTCATTTCCAGAATCCAGTATAGGCAGATACCTTAGAAGAGCTCTTGCTGCTGACCTCCCTTAGATATGCAATTAGAAGACTGGAAGATCCTCAGGACTCAGTAACTTGGAATCAGAGATTTGCTTGTGTAAGCAACTGACAAAAATCAACATGCAGGACTGAAAAGTACAATCTTGGAGCTAATGAAAGAGAACTTCTGCTATCCTATCAGGGATCCAGTACGTTGTATCAGGCAGGGTCCAACCAGGAAAACAGAAACCATTTCCAGGTTTTATGGCAAGGAGAAATTAATGTGGAGAATTTGTTATGCAGATGATGGTAATGTGAAAGAGCTAGGTGGAGAATTGTGATACGATCTGTAAAAGAGAAATAGAAAAATCAAAGAAAGGAATAAGAGGTATTATGGAACCAGGAGACTGAGACAGGGAAATAAAAACCTGACTTCTTCCTTTCTCCATTCCCTAATCTCCTGCCAGGACCTCTTTTTGCTTGAAACCAGTTAGAAGTTGACTGTTATATAAGGACTAAAGATTCCTATCTGCTAGAGTCAGCCCCTCCAGCATATACTTCAGAGTAGAGGAGAAGCAAGGATAATAATGTTCCTGAAGGCAAACAAACCCAAACATGACTCTCAAAGACATTCATCTTCATGGCACCAGACAATCTCAAGGTCTGCAGAACCAATCTTTCACTATGATACCATGTGGTGGTAGAAAACAAGACAAGTGGGGACTAATAAGATTCTGGTTCTTTTTATTGGTTTTTATGCACCCCAAAGTTCCCAGACTATTCATTGAGTAGATGTGTGAAATCAGAAAAGAAATTCAAAAGGTAATATAAAGCATCCTGTCAAAAAGGCAAATGTGATTATCCACTTAATTGACAAAGTAAACTACATTTGAACATGATTGAAACATAAATTGGGAATGAGATCACATAAATTACATAATAATGTAGTAATGATTATAACTGTTAATATTGAGCTCTTACTATGTAACCAGCACTATATTAAACATTTTAAACAAACTAGATCACTTAATACCTACTACAACCCATGAAAGTATGGATTATTACTGTATTTTGAGTATAAGAAAACTGAGTCTAGTGACTTGAGAAAGGTCATGAAACTAATAAATAGCTGAGATAGATTTTAAACTCAGGTTCCTTAGAATAAAAAATATATGCTTTTACTATGGTACATGGCTTCAAAGGGACAAAAGTGTCCCTCATGTCATAACCAGACCTCTCATGTTTCACTACAAAGGACTATAAAGTTAGGTGCTGTGTAGTGGAGAAAAAACAGCATTTTACTAATGCAAAGCAATGTCCCAGAAACCTGTATCAGGACCCTGATCAAAATATATTTTCACCATGGGTAGCAGCGGTAGTCTTCTTAGTGTCTATAATTGGATAATCTGGCACTATTCCTGAGGACACTGCTGAAGACAGAAGTTTGGTCCCAGGGAACCAGCAAAGGGAAATGGGCTGAAACCAACCAGAAGAGATTTTGAGCTGATTATACTGCAAAATATGTTTGAGCTGTGAGCTCTTGCACAATGAGAATTCCCCCAGGGATGGTACAGAAGCAAAGCCCCATTGCTTTCAGCTCCTCTGAGTAAGGGCTATGTAAACACAAAGTATCCAAATGATGGTTATGACAGTGTCCCATCAGCTAAAGATTAGTGAGTATTCTTGGGAGCTGGGGAGAGGGACCTCTGCAAAAACAGATGGAGATGGTATAACAGCCTCCAATGCAACACTCTGTACACTATCTCCTTTCAAGTTCCAGAGGTTTCACGAAGGAGTCAGAACAGATATTATTAGCTTTGATTTCTAATGATAAACTGAGGCCCAGAGAAGCCAGGGGATTCACTGAAAATCATACAACTGGTCAGTAGAGAAGTTGAGGATACCAACTTCGTTTTTGGATAGATTTAGGCCTTTACTGCCATGTATCGCACCGAGGAGATGTAGTCATTTTAGTGTCTTTTTTATACCATGTTTGGGTCTAGGGGAGTTGAGTTTTCTCACCTTCAAACAGTTTATTTGGGCTAAGTATCCTAAATACAAATTGAGTTTGCTTTTGCAGTAATGTGTACTTTAGCTTTAGAAACAAAAGCATGACAGAAATGCTACTCATCCATAACACTAGCCCCTTGGAACACTCAGAAAGGACATGTGAAATGCAGCAAAGAGGATTATACTTTAGGCACTATGAGCCTAGCAACAAGAACCACGTCATTCCTAGATTCCCAGAATCTAAAGGACAATCTTCATACCAGTATAGACTCTTGGGAAAAAGTAGCCCCCTTTTAACCACTCTAAGAGTCACTGAACCATTTTATGGTCCAGAATCCTTTGAAAGGGTCTTCAACGGGAAGCTTTGAATTAGTGAAAAAGGGTAGGTTAGCCTGGGTCTGTTAGAAAAAAACTATTCAAGAGGAGCCAGATAAGATGTGATGAATGCGTAGGTGTCTCAGTCACTTTCTCATGGAGGGGAACACAATACCCAACATTCAAGGAGGACAGATTTATTTTGGCTTATGGTTGGGTAGACAGGCATGGCAGAGAAAAGCTGTCCAATGCATTGAAGCTGAGAAACAAAGAGAGAAGGGAAGAGCCAACAACAAGAATATACTTTCCTAGGTCACATCACCAGTGACCCACCTCCACCCAGTCTCTATCTCTTAGCAGTACCTTCAGCTACTGAATTCATTAATGACTGAATTCACTGATAGGCACAGTGCCCCATGATCCCATCACCTTCCAAATACATGAGAATCTGGGGGGATATGTTAGATCTAAATGATAACAGTAAGATTCACCAGGAATATTAGGAATGGCTTTGTCACCATGCCATTTTTCAGGTCCATTTCACTTCAACTCAACAAATCATCAAATATGTGTACCTGACTTCTCTCAGGAAACTCTGACCCACAGACAAGTCAGGTTGTTTTCACAGTCACCCAATATGTTCCTGGGAGAGCCAGATTTATGAGACAAATCTCCTGACCCTCAGGGTAGCACTCTGATTGTCACATCCCCTCATGCCATTTCCCTCTCCAAAACTCTCCCATGGGGCAATGTCGCATTGAGGGACCCTAACTGTCTTATTTTCCTTTTCGTTAATGCTAGTTGTGAAAATACTTGACAGAGATTTGTCATATTTCATGTGCAAGTGGAATAGTGGCTAAAGATCTACACTGTAATCCTTGAGACTTTGCTTAAAAACTAGCTGACTGAATTTGTCAGATCTGAGTACGGTTTCATGAGTCACAGTGAAAACACTTCTATTTGACATGAATGAAAACTGGAATAGGTACTTAACCACAGGCAAGGCTAGACTATCTAGTCTTGATGTGGTGCAAAACAGGTCCTTCCACTTGGAATCCAAATAGAGGGTTTGCAGAATCAACAGCAATGACTCCAAATTTGAGCACTCCTCCCTATATACCAAGTGCTCCATGTTCCCTTGCATTTGTCGCCATATACAAGTCTTACAGCAAAATGAGAATTATTATATTCCTTTTACATGTGAGAATGCTGGGTCATAGAAGTGTTGAGTAACTTGTTCAAGGTTGCACAGTAGCTAAGTACCTATGGTTGAAATTCTTACCAAGTTTATCCAATTCTAACCCCATGTTATTTTCCCCACACGGGCTTCTAGAAAAGGAAAGCTTTTGAAAGCAAAGAAATCAAAAGGCAAAATTTTAAATGTAGAAAGAACTTAATAACAATGATACTGGAATTGATCATGAGGCCTTTAATCACAGGAACTGTCAGAAAAATAGGAAGCTGCAGCTGAGCTGACGAAACAGTGGGAACAGCGGATTAGGCAAGACCAGAATTTAGAACAATGCCCAGAGCTTAGACCAGGTCATGAAATCACTGTCATCAAAGCCACAGTGAGATACAACTTAATCAAGAAGCTTTTCAGTAGTATGCTAAGTTGTAAAGTGATTATAGATCAAGGGGATCTTTTATACTTTGCTGCTAAGAATGTAAAATGATATAACAACTTTGACCAAAAATTTGCCATTATTTTTCAGCATTGAATATTCACAGTCACATTCCCAAGTACATCCAGGAGAAAGACTTGGATATGTGAAACAGAATAAATGTTCAACAAAATTCATAATAGTATTGTTGTAGCAAAATCCCAACACAATCCTGCAATCCTTCTGTGAAAGGATGGATAAAACATGGTATAATCATGCACTGCACAACATTTTAGTCAACAATGCACTGCATATGAAACAGTGATCACATAAGATAACATCATCTAGTGGCATCACAACTGTGCTAGCTTGTGAAATAAACTCTATAATATTTTCACAATAATAAAATTTCCCAATAATGCATTTTCAAGATGTATTCACCATTGTTAGTCAATGCTTCAATGTATATTCATTGAATATTGTCAGCCACAGGGATAACTTATAGTTATGAGTAATGTAGTATTTCAGCAATATAATGTCCAAAAAGTGATCTCCAACTCTACTATTTGATTCTCTTTTTATAAATTAAAATTAAGGAAAATGTAAATAAAAAAATTATATAAAGAAAATTGTTTAGCTTTTGATGAACAAAAGTTTCAGGACTTCAATATCTTGGGTAGTGAGAGGCAGATTGATAGGTTGGATGAAGACCATAGGATTTATCTGCCATAGTAGATTGATGTAGCAAGCACCTTAATGTGTTCATGCCTCCCAAAATCTACACCTTTGAGTAAGCTAGTATATGATTTGCTTTGGCCAGTGGGATAAATCCATGTGTCATGGATGTTGACTTGGAATATGCTTTCCCATTTAGCTTGTCGTCTCTTGCCTCTCCTGAAAATACTATATCCACTTCCATGTAAATACACTACAGTTTCTGTAGCTAAGAAATGTGACCTAATTACCTCTGTCACTCCAGATGACAACTACATAACCAACAGCCAAAACTAACCTCCAAGTGACTGTAAGTAAGGTTGTATTGGACCCATCAGCCCAAACTGTGCAGACTAGAGGAATCACCCCAAGCAAGAAGGAAATTGTTGATCCACAGAACTTTGGGTAAAAATTAATAAAATAGTATTATTTTAAATCACTAAATTTTTTTGTAATTATGAGACAAAAAACGACCAATTTTGTTTCTATGTAGGGCAGTGATTTATTTTATAATAGATGAATAAACACAAAGTAAGACCCTCTATGAAGTAATCATGAGAGTACATATTGCGAACCAAGGACTGTATTTAATCCAATTCTATGTACCGCAAGCTTATTCAAAAACAAACAATGACAAAAGCAAAAACTCATCTCTTAGCTTGATGATCATATTAGCCTTTCAAAAAAAAACCCCAACTAGAATTCTTTCCTCCTTATCATTAGCTCTTGACTGAGAAGAGATATATTCTCTAAACCACAGTTAATTCTATCAGTAAATCCTCATTAATAAGAATGAAAGAGGAAGTGATGTGTACAACTTCTAGGTCATACTAAGAAAAACTTTGTCATTGACCCTTGCTCTCTCTTTCCTTTCTATTTTCTGGAAAAAAAATCAGAAGGGGGTGGAAAATCTCAGATGCTAAGTTTAGGGAGAATACACCTGTCCTAGTAGCTTGGGTCCCTGGTGGCTTTACAGATATAGAGCCTGATTACTTCACTTAGGTTGCTACATGAGAGGGGAGTCAATTTATACTCTTTCTGAAACACTGTCATTTGGATATTTTTATTATAGTGTACCTTACTTTTCATTCAAACTAATAAATTGTTCATGATAATCTCTAAAATATGCTACAGTGACCTTTCTGATATAGTAATTCTTTTTAAAAAACTCTTTGTCCTATTTGCTTAATGCAAAAACTTCAGACTGAACACAAATGTCTAAAAAATATAAATCCTGAGAATATGAAACGATTTGGAATTTATCATTCCATATTTAATACATATAAAATTTTGCATGGCTACATTGATGAACTTCTATGGTTCATAATATTATGTAACCTCCATTATTTATTTAATGATATATTATGGATATTTTTCCGAGTCAACACAGGTTCTATGAAACTCTATATAGGAATTCATCCAGTGGATGCACCATACTTTATTTAAAAATCCCTTCTGTGTAGTTGGTTACAAGTTTCTATTGTTTCATGAATAATATCAGAAAAATTATTATTGTATTTACTTTGTGTACTTATATTATTTCTCTAAGATAATTTTTTTGCAGAAAAAATCAACATCCTCTCAGATATTGAATGCATACAATACGTACTTATTTGATTAAATGTTTTAAGAATTTTCCACTTCCCTGAAGATAAAATCCAGACCCAATTTTATGGTGTATAGCATCTCTCTCTCTCTCTTTTCTTTTTTTTTTTTTACCATGACTATCCCTAACCAAGCTTTCAATCCTTTCCTTCACTCTCCAAAGTACTTTGCATTTTATGTATATTAATTGTAGTTTTCATTGAAGACTTGAAGCTACTTCAGAAATTTGTCCACCTCATGTTACTCTTTCTGTGCCTAGTTGTATTTGCTCATTCAAAATTACACACACACACACACACACACACACACACTCCTTCTCTAGAGAGATAAATTATTTCTGTTACTGTATAGTTGCAGACCAACATTATCTTTTCCAGAACATTCATTTTGATCACCCTCAGTCTCATTACATGACCCCTTCTCTCTGCTTCTATACCATCCTTATCTACTTATATCTTGGCATACATCGCATTCTGCTATTACATTTATTATGTTTACTTGTTTATTTTCATGTCTAGACAATGTTATTCTGACAGAAGAATTTATTTACCTTTACATTCTCCTCTGAATGGTGGCTAACCACTGGTGGGCATCCATGAAATCACACATACACTTTGTCAAAATCCTTCTGGTCATAATCAATACTGGCTATGACACTGGAGTGGACCTAGCCCTACAGAGGCAACCTATCAGTGATCATCAGAGACAGAGGGAGTGAATTAGGTAAAAGTGAAGCCTGAAAATAAAGATCATCCTCACTTTGGTCCTAGATCTTCTTGATATTTGCAGTAAAGAAGAAGATTCATGCATGTGTAGAAGCCGTGAATGAATGGTTATTCTTTTCAGAGATAAGAATATTAAATGTTAATGAGAAGAAGTTTGTTTAAAATATAAGCATGGCAGCAGGAGTTCTGGGCCTTTCTTTGGCATCAGAGGACAAATGTCTTTGCTGGGGACCTGTTTCCCTACTTCTACTTGCACAACAATTAAATTGTAACACTGAGTCAAACGTCAATCAGGTTTCTGTTTCTGTGACAAAACCCAAGGTAAACAACTTACAAAGAGCAAAGATTGACTTTGGATTAGTTTCAGAGATATCAATTCATGTTCATTTGGCTCTATCCCTTGGGGCCTTGTGGCAAGGAGAAAATCATGGTGGGGTACATGTGGTGGAGCTGCTTGCCTCTTGGTGAACCAGGGAGCTGAAAGAATGAAGAAGGGAAGCCACGTTACCTATATTCCCTTTGAAGGAATGTTCCCTGTGACCTAATTCCCTTCCACTTCGGTCCTACCTTCTGAAGACTCTACTGCCTCTCAGTAGTGCTACAATACATGGACCTGTGGGGGACATCCTGCTGCCTCTCCATACCCTGCAGCATTTGGAAGTTTGTGAGACATTCTTGGTCTAAATCATGGCAGCCAGAGCCCAACCAGAGTAAGATTACTCCCTTACAGATTGACAAGGCTGGGAGGAGCCTTTGAAAATTGCTATATTATCTTACAAAGAAACCAAAACCCAGAGTAGATGAGAGATTTCCACCACAACAGTGGACATCCTAGTGCTAAGTCCTCATTATTTTTTACTTTCTCTTCTGTGGCATCATCCAGTGCTTTCTGATCAGACAGAATACTTTGGCTACTCCTTTTTCTCTATCAAAATATCAAGTTAAATTTATTCTAAACAGTATACTGCTTGTTCCATAATTATTGTGATTAGAATAAAAAAGAAGTAGTTCTAAGGAAAGAAAATTTAATATAAGAAAAAAGTTATATACATCCACCACAATATCATAAGTACCAAGTATTTCAAACAAATAAAATTCACCAAAACTTAATCACTTGTAAAATTGTGAAGACAATTGTCGAAATTTTCTTTAAATTTCCAGAGAGATCATTGAAATGTGTTGAAGAAATTTCCCAAGCAGATGAAGATATTGAGTCCCCACAACTTGAATTGTTCCCTATCTCAAATATCATTTGGTATGCAGTCCCACATCTTCTGAATTCTTCCCAGCTCTCTTTTTTATCGCAGTATACTGGTTGCCGGGAGTGAATAGAATAATATGGCCCCACACTTTTCCCTTCTTGATAGTCATGTCTTTTAGTCCTTTTCCCTTGATTGAGATGAAACTTTGAACAGGGCACAAGTTATAAAATATCACTGTTTTAAT
Organism: Cuniculus paca; assembly: GCA_004365215.1. NCBI lineage: Eukaryota > Metazoa > Chordata > Mammalia > Rodentia > Cuniculidae > Cuniculus > Cuniculus paca. The sequence continues at coordinate 39,452 of RJWT010002134.1, forward strand.
TATGTTATAGCATATAAGACTCTTTTATGAAAGATCACTTGTATTTCTGTCAGCAAGTGAGTGAATATGTAGCAGATTCTTTCTCATTGTGGGCTCTAGATAACAATAAAGCCAGGTCAACACCTTGATTTTAGCCTGGGAGAGTCTGAGCAGAGAACACAAATAAAGTGTGCATGGAGTCTCAATCCACAGAAACAGTAAGATAATAGATCTAGAGTGTTAACCTGCTAGATTTGTGACAGTTTTTAATGCAATGTAGAAGAAACAGGTATACAGTATAAATATTTAGGATTTTAATAAATTAAGACAACAAAACTGTAATCTTCCCTTGTGACATTTATTACAGTCATATAAACATAATTATGTGTCATTGCTTTATTGAGAACCTAAATATCAGGTAGAAAAGTATGAAGTGTCTAACACAAAATCACATAGACTGCATATTCTTTCTGAGTTCTGCCTGGTGGTGCAATGAGAGGAACTTTTACTGGTAAGTGAAACTCCACTTTTTAAAATATATGTTGGGAAATATTTATCCATAGAGACAAAGGATAAATATCAGAACATTTTCTCTATTGCAAAGCATAGAGTTGGGAGGAAATAAAATTGGTGAAGCCTGAATCTCAAAGACTGAATCTCAACAACTTAACAGAATTAGAGCTTTATTATGAGTATATCAAAAGGTTATCAATGTGACAATTAACATATATAGCTTCTTCCTGAATTAAGCTATTACTAATAATAAAATCTGCACTTCATTCATGTCAATCAAAATATGACCCAAGGTTGAATAGTTATGTTCTTGGAAGATATATGATAGTCTCTCATGACAAGGATATCAACTAGTCCTATTCTTGTACAAATTGTAATTGAGTAGTATCTGTCCTGATCAAGGGAATGTGGTAAAGGAATCAATACTACTGCTGAACAGTAGGTAGAGGTGTGGACTTCATGTTAAAATATATGAAGTTTGAGCCATGACAATTGTATTTGGCTCCTTGATGACTGGAAGCAAGTTATTTAACTTCTTTGAGATTTAACTTTTCCAGATACCATATTGAATACCTTGGAGAATCATTAAGATAGTTTGTGTGAAAGTACCAGAAAAGTGTCAGGGTTTATCAAAGCTTTTTAAAAACCTTTATTCATTATTTCCAGTAGGACATAACCAAGATGTCCTTTATTTTTTATTTTATTTTATTTGTTTTAAAGAGAATAAAATCAAACAAAACAAAACAGAATAAAGCTAATCAGAACAGAAAAATGAAAAAGATACAGCACTTCAAAACAAGATAATAGGAAATCAATAATGGTTCCATAATGTCTCTTGTTTTCTTTGAAATAGCTGCCCATACCATCAGACATAATAAAATCAAACAAAACAAAACAGAATAAAACCAATCAAAACAAAACAATGAAAGCATATTTTAAAGAGAAGATAACCAAACAAAATAAAACAGAATAAAGCCAATCAAAACAAAACAGTGAAAGTGATACAGCATTTTAAAACAGGATACGAGGAAATCAACAATGGTTACCATAATGCCTCTTGCTATCTTCAAAATTGCTGCCAATACCATCAGACATAATAAAATCAAACAAAACAGAACAGAATGAAGCCAATCAAAACAACATTGAATAAAACAAAACAATAAAGTGAAACAAAACAAGGAGAATATTGAATTTCAAAAACAAGACATAAAGAAACCTCCCATATTTGCTATATTTCATCATGCTATCCTCTTAATAGATGCTCAGACTACTAGCCTTTGGCCTGAAAAGTCAATCAAACAGTACAAACATTAAGATGTTTTGGTACCTCAGATGATATCAACTCAGCCTGTCTCTGAATCAGCTTATGGGGTGTGTGTGTGTTGGTGTCCTTGTCCCCCAGCTCATGCACTGGTTGGCTCACAGGAAGGGTGAAATGACTTCTTGTTACTCCTTCTAGTCCCAGTATGGCTTCCACTGACTCACAGAAGAGGCAAATTGCCTTGTTTCTCCTCACAGACCCTGCATGTCTTGTGCCGGCTCACAGGAAGGGCGAATTGGCTTCTTGTTCTTCTTGCTACTTCTCCTGGCCCCAAAATGTGGTAATGTCCTTTAGTAAGTTAATTGACACACATATTTTAGGACATCCAGAAAATGGAATATTTCTGATGGTAAAAAATAAAGTATTAAGTCATGAAAAAACACGGAGGAATTTATATTTACTTAAGTGTAAGTAGTTCATCTGACAAAGCTATATACTATCCAATTCCAAATATAGGATAAATTGTAAGAGGTGAAACTGAGGAAGCAATGAAAAGATCTGGCAGAATTCAGGTGAAAGTATGAATGAACTAACGTGCAGAGGAATTATCTCAATAATGCAGTGGTGGACAAATGTCATTATATACTTGTCAAAACCTATTGAATATACAAATCTAAGTGAATCCCACTGTAAACTGTGGACTTTGGGTGATTCTGATATGTTAATGTAGGTTCACTGATTTTAACAAATGCACCACTGTGTTGTAAGATATCCAGTGAAGGTGTTATAGTTTATACCTAGATTCCCCCACAAAATCTCATACACTCATAGGTGGCAGTTTGGGAAGGTGACTGGATCATGAAGGCATGATGATTATCAGTGAATTAGTTGACCCCTGAGTTTAATAGCTAAATTTGATATCAGGGGGTGAAACCTCCTGGAAGAGGGAGGAAGAGGGAGTTACTGAGAACATGGCCTGGATGGGTATATCTCCCTTCTCCTCTCACAATCACTCTCTGTTTCTGCCTGCCATGACATGGACAAGCTTCATCTTCCATACCCCTCTCCTATGCCAGCCTGCCATGGAGCCAATCGACTATGGACTTCTGAAACCTGTAGAACTGCGGGTTATTTTGTGGCTCAGGGATAAAGTAACTGAGATGTGGAGATTGTGTGTAGGGGAACTCATGGGGTTGGGAAGCAGTAGATACTTGGGAAATCTGCTCAATTTCACTGTGAACTTAAGTTTTCTCCAAGAATAAAGTTTTAAGTTTTTAAAAGTCAAATTAATTTGAAACTTTGAATGTGTCAAAGAGGGGGATAAAGAAATCAACAGAGCTCAAGAATGAAAAGTAAAAGTAACTACTTTGGATATGAGTTCAAGATGTCAGCAGACTATGAGAAAACAACTTTAGTGACTAG